>JAFELO010002459.1:0-17105 GCA_017140195.1 Eumaeus atala
TTTATTTTTTAGTTGCGTTCAAATTACATATCCGTGCGAACTCGTAATTGCGATTGTTAGTCAAGTGAAGTGTGATTATCGTGTTTCAAGTAACTATTTTTATCATGCCATCGTTTCTGTATACTAACACATATGCACCGATATGGTTTCGGCCTATGGGTTGGCCCGGGGCAATTGTATTGAAACTTTGCGCTTCTATAAAGAGTAATTTGGTCATCGGAATGATGAAGGTATTCCTTCCAATGGCCGGATGTTTATGCGAATGGTACAACGTTTACGGGATCACAGCCATAATGTGCCCCGCAATACAGATGTTGGAAGCAATAATTACTTCGAAGTTCTTGATATAATAATTGGATATTTCGTAATACTTCGACGAAAATACAGAAGATAGTACCAGGTCTGCTGGAAAAATATTGCGGGAGCCGTATAATACTGTGCATGGCGTTCTCAAAGAAGATATACGTCACTCATCCTTGTAAAATAAATCAAGTGCAAGCATTGTTATCTATTAGTACCAACGCCGCGTCCATTATTGTCAGTGGCTAACAAATCAAGTCAACACGTACACTAATTTTATTGAAAAAGTTTTGTAGACTGATAAAAGTACTTTTACCAGAAACAGTGTGTACAACCGACGCAACACGCATGTGTGGGCCAGAGTGGCACGACTTTGTTGCGATGGAAAAATGCAATATTATGAGAATTCAATTGTCCACCACAATTGTTTTTATACTGTGTACTTTGTCGTGTAGAATCTGTATGTGGCTGCCTTCCCATACGAATAACCTCCGTGTTTTTGTGTACATATGTGTATTAATGAGTAACCTACTGCGGTATTAGGTGAGTTTATTCATTAAGTTTAAGTATTGTTTTTAATACGCCTCTGTGGTGTTACGGTGCGAGTTTCTCCCGTCAAGACCCGCCAGACGCGCGTGGGACCTGGGTTCGATCCCCAGGTCGGGCAAATTTTATTAATGTTCCTCAGATTGTTACGCATCACATATAGGCTTGTCACCTATTACATCATGGGCCTCAGTACCTTGGCTAATCGTGGGTGTTCTAGTATATCTACTGGGCTTGCGAGTTGTGGATGTACTAGCTTCTTTGGAAACAGTGATGGACTCGAACATTTGATTTTTATAACAAATTTTTATAAACAGTAGGTGTGTGTGAGGAGCGCCCCACAGCCTCCCGAACGGCCTTGGTTTCTCCTGTTGCGGTGATTCTTACTGCATTACGGCAGGTACTACACCAGAACCGAGCCCTATTACGGCAACAGCGGCAGTCACAGCAGTCGAATCTGGGGTGATTGATATGAGCAAAATTCAGATGCTGTATACCGCGCAGAATTATTTGCGATAAATTGCGGAAGTATCAGACGTAATGGTCAGCGCAACTAAAATTAAAATGAATGCTGCAGAACGGGACGCAATAAACCAGTCTAGAAAGAGTGTTTTAGCTGCAGTTGCAGCATTGGAACTGAATTTTTGAGCATTTGGGCAATAATGACACGATTGTGTTTACGCTGCTCCACCATCTGAGTTCCGAATATTGCACTGTCACGTATATCGATTACCAAGATTCCTGTATGTACATAACCTCAGCGTACTTTCAGTATGGACATGACATAGCGCGACATCTCGAACACCTAAGTTATGTACTGGGTCACCTAACTGGAAAGCCTAAGCCGATAGGCGTAGACAACAATGCGCACTCACCACTCTGGTTTTGTGAACGTCATCAATACACGGGGCGAGGGTGAGACACAGAGCACAGGAAGACCCAAATGGTAGGCTTCATATTGAGGAGAGGTCTATTCATTTACAACAAGCAAGGCCAGCCTCCATGGTTCAACGGAAGAAAAGGTTATTCTAATGTGGATCTGACACTCACGATAAGAGGAGTAGATAGATAGCATAGTGGAGCGTACACGAAGGTGTTGGCTTAAGCAACCATCAGCTAATTACATATCAGGTGTGTAGTGGCGTATTAAGACCGATGTCAACAGACGAACCATCCTTTAGACTAGCCTTTCGCGAGAGAGGGGTAGATTGGGCCTACTTTCGATCGATGCTATGTTTGCGAATGGGTAAACTAGACTCCAGAAAACCAGCAAATGAACTTGCCTAGCATTTTAGTGAAATCCTTACGCAAACTGCTAAAGTAAACCTCGGATATCGCAGTTCTGGGGCTACGAATTGTAGAGTCCGACTCTGGAACGTCTGTGCCTCAAAGTCAAGATACGAAGATGTTGGTAAAACTCGAGACGAGGAAATTCCACAGGCGATATCTCACTGCAGGAAGCCCCACGTGTAGCCAGAAAAGAACACAAAGTGGCCATGTAGGACGCTGAAATTAAACATTTTAGAAATATTGCCGAGACGGGAAAAGAAAATCCTTGGGGTTTGGCATACTGAGCCGCGACTGGTAGATCTCGCCCGCCGAAGAATGTCATTCATGGCGGAAAACTCCTAGAAGTTTATTCTGACATCATCGAAACTGCTATGCATCAGCTCCTGTACTCCCTATGCACAGATGATACAACAGAAATTGACGACAGCTATCACGAACAAGTGTGAGTGACGGCTGCATGCTCTCCTTCCGGTAGGGATTCATATGCTAGGAGCATCTGCAGTGCAGTCGATCACATTATTAAAACCTACCAAATACAAGTCCCGGATTAGACGGAATCACTCAAAATATTATCAGGAACACCTGGACGGCTTCTTCCGGAGAAATGATGCTATTGTACACAGCGTGTATCAAAGAAGGGCTTTCAGGATATCTGGAAGATAGGTTCATTGATAGTGCAGCTAAAGGGAAATTACAAGTCATTAATTGATCCGAAGGCCTACGGGCGGATTACTTTACTGCTGATTCTAGGAAAAAAAATAGAACGTCTCATAATTACTTGCGTTCCCTGTTTGCATCGTGGTATTTCTGAAAATCAGCATGAATTCGTTAGAGGGCGCTCTTCTGTAAGTGAATTAAAATCATTGTTCGAGATAGTAGATAGTTCCACATATAAGTACGTCCAGCTCGTACTTTTGGACATCTCCGGAACGTTCGATAATGCATCGTAATCGTTATATTCACTTTGGCCTTCACAATTGGCCACTGCACGTTTTGTAAGCTTTGTGGCATACGCAGACGATTTGGCGCTTGCGATCGAGGCACCGTCGCGTGCCGTTATCGAACAGAAACTTTCCACAATCTTGAATGGATTATTGTACTTTTTACTACGTTTTTTTCGTATATCTTAGTTAATTTATAGGTGTGAGAGTTATTGTACGGTGTTTCTTGATATCAGATTTCTCCCCCTTCTTATAAATGGGCTTAATAATTAATATTTTTAATGCATCTGGAAACATTCCACAAGAAAAAATTAATCAGGTCATGTATGCGATTCTTACGTACTTGATTAACTAAACACAATTTTAAAATTTTTGTGTGTATTTTATGGTAGCCCTGCGACTTGGTACTTTTAACAACAATATTTCTGTCTTTGCTTCACATTCTGACGTACGATTTTGAAACATTGTATTGGTACTAGTGTAGTTACAAATAAGTTTATGTATTAAAATATTAGCGTTGTGTTTCAATCTTATATAATAATTATTAAATACCAACGCTATTTACCCGGGATTCACTATAATATTATCGTCAATTTTAAGGTTTCGTATGTTGTCCTGTAAAGTGGAACTACCTATTTCATTTTTAATAACAGTCCAGGTGGCTTTAAATACGTTGTCGTTTTTACCAATGTAATTTATTATTGTTTTTTTTTTAGAATTATTTATTAAGTGTTTTTAAAGCTTGGAGTTTATAACGGGTTTATCTTTATTAGCAATATTTCTATTTTTATAATAATAATATCTTAGTTTGCCTTTAGTTTTGCAACTTAATTTTAGCCCTCTACTCATCCAACTATAATTTCTTTTATTTATAAATATTTTAATTCGTAGCTTAGGGAAGCATTGGTTATAAATGAGACAAAATAACTCAGAAAAAATATTAAATGCTAAATTAGCGCTTTGTACCTCGTATGTATTTGTCCAGGATAAAGCATTTAGGCATTCCTGAAACTTTCGGACGTTATCTGCATTGAAGTCTTTTTTATAGGTGTAATAATTTAAGACACGTTTATGTTGTTGACTTTTAAGTGGAACGATCAGCAGCTGTGCCGTGTCATGGCCGGACAGGTATAGCAATATTTGCCCACTTTGCCGCTTGTTTGATCCAGTAGCCAATGTGTAATACTTTCTTCTCTTGCATCCATATTTGATAACTAAGGAATAAAAACGACTTATTTAAGTAACATATTTGTACGAAAAGAACAAAAAAAATCTAAACCAGTCAAACGAAATGAATTATCATTTACTATAATATTTCATTCAAAGTTATAGCAGTATCTAAACAAAAGCAATGGAATATAAAAAAACTTGCCTTTCTCAAAAAGTTACGTTAGTACTCGCACGGGGTCACAGCTCAAGAGAACACTGGCGTGGCCTTCAACTTTTTTTGTTGCATGTGACGAAGGGGAATACATCTACGCATGACACCTTTGAGCCCGGGTAGACCTCCAGACCTATGTTGGACTCGGCCATCGGGTAGCAATACCAACTACCCCTACGAAAGATTCAAGCTGCTATTAGTGGAGGGTCCCGGAGAGCAACAGGCTGGCCTCGGCGAAAAGGCCAGACTCCACCTCCTCGGGAAATTTCCGGCTACGCTATGACAGTCGCCACGACGCCGTGTCTTCATGAAGTAGACCGGGTTCCCATCCCGGCCCGACACGGTAACTGGGGATTGATTTGTCGTCAGCGGAGGGAGGCCGCGTAGGCAGCATCCTCTCTCACCCGCTCGTCGGCTTACTTCTGCAGAAGGAAGCCCTCGCCTGGTAGGACTCGCGCTGCCGTGCATCGCGACGATGATGCTCGACTTTGACAAGTCCCCTCGGACAACAGATGTCAGATCGTGACGCAGCACCACCCAACTCGGGCACACCACACACGGAGGGTGTGCTGGGCCGAGTTCACCGCCGCGATACAATCGTGACACCGAGTCGTCGGCTCCCTGCGGGCCGTCTTACACAGATACTCACCGAAGCAACCATGCCCGGTGAGCATCTGCGCCAGACGGGAGGGGAGGGGTTTGCGGCTACGGCGCATCCACCGCTCGAGGACCGGGCGCAAGGCAGCCGTTATCTCTCTAACGTACAGCTGTCGCGCCATGTCCTCCCCCCAAATCTTTATTAACGCCACATACCCTAACCAGCGACCCAGTAGGATTTCGACATGCGTAGAGCTTAGGACGAGAGCTCTCCCATCCGAGACATAGGAGCAGCTCTCGGCAGGAACCTCCGCCAGGAGCTCCCACGGGGGATCGCCGGAAAAGGATGTCGCTGCAGCCCACGATATCGTAAGGTACCCCCTGGCTTGGGCAGGATCTTCACCTTTTCTGCGTAGGTCCTGCGCAGCCTGTCGTCCCTGTCGACGTCCTGGGGGCGTCTCCGCCTGCTCCGGGTGTACTCCCTCCTGGCCCCGTTACAGTCGGCCAGGAGGCCGGATAATTTGGCCGACCACCAGTAGAGCGCCCGCCGCTGGGGCGGCCTACTTGCGGGCTTCATGGTCACTCTGTGCACCGCAGTGAATGCGTCGCAGAGCCGACCAGCCGCTAAGTCCATCCCTACATCCGACAGCGGCGGGAGGCTCTAATGACCGACAACGGCGGCCACCTCGGACAGCTCCCGTTTGAGCCCAGTGAGAGCCCAACGCGGAAACCGTCTACGCCCCTAGGCCACGACGACGATGACGTCGGACGCGCGGAGGCTTAAAACACCCCGAATCGTATATAGCGACGATTCGATAGTGTCTCTACCTCCGTCTCCAGCCTCCACCCCTCCACTCTGTGTGCGATGGCCGGCGTGTCGAAATTGACGTCCTCCACGGTAAATCCCTATACTGAGGTGGGATAGTCCGGCAGCTACCGCCCACTTCTCCACCTCCACTGGAATATTTGGTTCGTGACCGGGCAAATCGTGGATTAGGCATTGAGTTCCCCGTCTAAGGACACCTGGAGGGAGTCTAGCTGCCCTACCAGCGGCCCTAGAACTTCGAGAAAAAGTTCCGGGGACGCCAGGTTGCAGTTCGGATAGAAGTATACGAACTAGGCAGAATTAAAGAAGCTGCTCGGTCGAAACCCCAGCGGGCGCCCCTTTCATAAAGGTTTACGCTTCAGTTCCACTGACGAAAATGAATACAGAAAAAATCAGAAAATTCCTCACCAAAATTGAAGCAACTCACGGGATTTCACGGTTCTGACATAGCCTGACCGCAGACGGAATTGAGGAGGTCTGCATCAGAAGCCTTCCTGTGAATACCTTGCTGGAAGAGATCACGGGACGCTTGGTCTGCCTGGGATTCGCCCAGGAGTGTGTAAGGGCAATCAAGGCGAGCCAAGGCCGCTCTGGATGTGTCTTCCTGGCCATACTTAAGAAAACGGAAAACTTAATTCCAGATATGTACGAAGTGATGGAGCTGCTGGGTATGGCGGGTGTAGTGGTCGAAGCCTGGCGAAACAAGCGGGGCCCAGCCCAGTGCCACCGCTGTAAACGGTTTCGTCTCTCCAGCTTTAATTGCCACCACCCTACTGTTTGTGTGCGCTGTGGCGCCTGCTATTGTCCCCGCACCAGAACAGACACACCCACCTGCGGGAAATGTGGTGGGCCGCACCCTGCGAACCACACTGCCTGCCATGTATTTGCAATGGAAGCAGAGGTTCAGGGGAACAGGCACGGTGGCCCGATAGGCAACTTCCACCCCACCGAAATCCCTAAAACCCATCAGCGCCCAGAACCAAATAACTGTCCCAGTAGCCAAACTCTTATATGAATGCAGCCAGCGGTCCCATTCCATGCTCCCAGCACGAATTTATTGCCACATCCAAAAGTAAACGAAAGAGGAAAAAGAAGAAAGGTGCAAGCCACGACCCTGATCTTATCAAAACACAAGCGGCGCATGTCACTCCTACTACACAGACGACGCAAATCCCACAGTCATATATAAAGACCGCAAAACCCACAAACCCAACACAGCACCCCTCACACGAATCCTGAAAGATGGTCTGAATATAATCTCGAATATCATCCAGGACATACTCACCGGTCACACCCCACTGCAGGCAGTTATAAGACACCTACCTGCGGCCTTTAGCATCATCACAGAATTATTCGCACAATGGACCCAGATACAAAACTGAAAATTATATTCTGTAACTCCAGAGGCCAAAGGAGCAAAACTGCCCTACTCAGACAGACACTCCTTGAACACTCCACAAACATACTACTGAATAAGGGAACGCACCTTTCTCAAAATTAATTCTAGGGTATCACATCTGCCTTAAGGACCACAAATGTGCTGTATTGCTTATCCGGGTACTGATGGTCTGTGTGACGCGCCAGGCCGCGCGGACAACCAGGCAGATGTAGACATGGCTCTCATTAATGATGACCTGCAGTCTGATCACGTCCCAGTAATCCTGTTTTTTAAAGGGAACCCTGCTCGCCAAATGGCCCTCCCGGCCAGGCCCTCTGGCCAGGGCCAGGGCCGAAACGATTGGCAAAATTTCAGACAATATTTAGAACTGACATGCCCCACTCTTCCAGTGCTCACACCCGCGGACGTGAACGCTCTGTCTCAGGCTGTAACAATTATGTTTTGAAACTTAAGTATTTTATAAAAAAGTATATCTGTCATCGTTGACTGTAAGGTCTGATGAGCTCTGTGTTGAATAAATGTGACTCTTTTTCCTTTTGGCGATGGCGAGAATTGATATAATTACAATGGCTGACGCTATATGCCATCGCCAAACTATAATTAAATATTTGTTATATTCCACCGGGAACCTACATATTCGTGTCACAATGCGCGAATTAATAATTCATTAAAAGGGTGAGTTCATGATTTCTTACCGACGCCATGTTTCATTGTTGTTTCGATGTTAAATTCTATTTAATTGTAACTGAGTATATATATTGCTTGATTTTAGTTGGCTCATGAAGCCAAGAAAATGTTAATCTTATTGGTTGTGTTCCCTTTCAGAACTCTACTCCTTTTTTTTTTATTAAACACTATATTATTCAAATATAGAATATAAGGAATGTAGGATAAAGGACCAACAAAGTTGCAGCCGGGAGCCTTGGACAACTACGAGATAAGACTTCATACACTCACATTTTTACTAACCAATATCAAAAACTGTATTAATTCCATTGTTATTCTTGTACTATTTTAAATCTGTCCTGGGTTGTGAATATGGAAGACTAATTTAATAAATGTGTATAAAAGTGTAATACAACTATTATAGTCTCTTGGCCCGCCTTGTTGACTCATAGAATGGAATTGAAGCTGTAACAAGACGTTCGAGTCGGTGATCCTCAGGGACGAAGAGCAGGCAAACACAGCGAACCCACGGAACAGCGACAATTATAACAAGCCTCCATTACCCCTCTATATACAGAGCGATTCAGGCACAGAAATTAATAATATGCTCATGCTCGAATCAGAAGATATGTATAAAATTGAACTACATATTACCACACCTAATGACCCGAACCCGACAGGAATTATAAGAAGATTCCATTCCACTATTCTAGAAATTTATAAAATAGTGAAATAGGAACAAAAATTTACGGATGCATCTTCTGTTATGACGTACTCAATAATGGCGTACAGTAATACCATTCACAGCGTAACAGGACTTTAGAAGTAGCCTTTGGTCATAACGATTTCAATAACATTTTAACGTCAACTTCAAAAAATCTTCGAAAAAATAACGGGGGTGTCCAGGGTGGTCTGCCCCTACAAGGTGAGATCGCCGGTAGTCCCGGCGAAGGCCCAGCTAGTGGCAGCCAGCGACCAAGGACAGTTGTTGCCCGCTGAACAGACAGGTGCGTGAGACACGCGGCTAGCCAAGAAGAAGGAAAAAGGAGGAGGGAGGAAACCATTTACGTACTGTATCTACATGGTAGGAACAACACTACGGGTCCCTTGGAGAAGAAGGAGCAAGGAGGTACAGGAGTCCGTGAGGAAAAGAGTCTGTAGAACAGTAGAAGCATGAAAGATGTGATTGGACGAATGGGTGCATGAGGACGAGATGGAAAGAAAGAAAAAAGTAAGATTTTATTGATTACAATTTCATTTTTTTTGTTTAGTAATAGTTATTACATTACATACATATATTAATGTTATCATTACAGTGCAACTGTAACCAATAGAGGTGGCCACTCAGCATCTGCCATACCATTATGTTAGGTATGTAAGGATATGACGCTGATTTTCAGTGACACCTGCACCTCAAAGCATGAAGCATTTATGAGCGCATAAACGAAAAGGCGTAGTGTTTAATTGCATGGGAGAGGGGAGCAATGGTTGAGTGAGTGAAAGTGTGGAGCGTAAGGAAAGTAAAGCGGCTATAAAAGCGGAAAAAGCATGAAAAAGAAAATGCATGAAACAGGTGTTTAACCACTGGTATTTACTACAGACCTTGCGGGCGCATGCAACGATCGGGCATACAACGTCTCGGAGGGTTGCGTGGAGTAGAGCGGGTACGCTCTGCGTTCGGGTGGCTGCCTGTTGTTGGTAGCCAGTTGGCGGAAAGTGGCATGTGTGGAGGCGTCTGCTTTGTTATTCAGGCGGGAGGCCAGTCCGGCAATGTGTTTGTCAAGGTCCTGAATCCTGAGGTCACATTGCACGTGCTCATTGAGCTATATTTGAATATTTCGGTGAACGCGGGCAAGTGGGCTCGTGATCGAGTGAGGGCCTCTTGGTGATTACAGTTTGTAAGCGGTGGTTTACGATCATATATCGGGGACACTTTCATGAGGACATCGCGCACGAAAGTACAAAATTTGTCGTCAATTTCCATCCATCGCACTAAGGCCAGGGCGTCGGCGGGTGTAGCCGGGGTGAAATATGACCATACTTTTCGTAAATCACGTTTCCTTGAATGTACAAACGTGTGTCTCAGAGCAACGTCAGCATACCCAAAACTAAAATGTTTTCTAACTTATACATCGTATTGATATATTTCAAATAATCGGTGTGAAACTTTTCCACTATGCTGGCGGGATTGTTATGTTTCAAAAGTTTCCACTTAGACGTTGAATAAAACAACGCGTTAATCATCCTTATGTGAGGCGTTTTTTTCAATGGTCGTAATAGATTGCGAGTTCTGCGCTGATTCAAGTCGAGCATTCCATAAACGTATAGTTGACACTGTATGGTCTCAAAGAAATGTATTTTATGTAAAGGAAAGGAAAAAGTTAATTTTTTCTACGAACGGAAAATTAAATTATGGCAACTGAGATAAGAAAATTGATCTCTTAAATACAGACAGAAAAGAACGATCAAATAGGACATGGACGAGAAGGTAGAGAATGTAAGGATGCCGTCGAAGTCAGATGGAAAGCCCGTAAACTTTTGTAGGATATTGAGAAATACGACCATTTTTCTCAAGAGTCGTACAAGCCACGAAAGGCTTTGGTCTAAATAACAGAAAGGGATTCCTAAACTTTTAACAGATTTGCTGATATTCATTATAGATCTTCCGATAATATTCTTCTGATGCTCCTCGCAATCAATTTTTTCAAATATTTGTGTGTTACCAATAATCATGCATTGAGTTTTCTCGAATTCACATGCAGACCATAGCTCTTACTCCACTGTAGTATGCCATCAAGCTCATCATTCGTTTGTGAAATAACACTGGAGATCGACAACGAGATCGAAAAAAGTATGTGTATAAATATGCATATCGTCTGCATACATATGGTATAGAGAAGATACTTTATGAGAAATAGATTTTTGAAGAGCTGTGGTAGAAATATTGTGCTAATTAGAGGAAATGATATCCACTTTGATACGCTGCCCTGAAAAAAACTCCGGAACCAGATAATTGAACAAGGAGATATATTAATATATCTTATTAAAAGCAGTATCATTTCGTGCTCTACGTACTAAATGCTTTGATAAAATCAAGTAGCGTTATTATAGTTAAGTTTTTATTATCCATTCCAGAACGAATGTCATCCGTGATTTCTGCTAGAGCTGTGACCGTGCTATGACCATGTTTCGGCCCCGCAGTTCATCACGAGGAGAGCGCATTGATTGAAAACTTTTGTCTACATATTGTCACTGTTAAGTCATCAATATTATTAATGGCAACAGATTTTGCATTGATATTTAAAAATTGTATAGATAGTAGTGTGTTACCTTTTTTTTGGTGACGAAGGGGAATGCATTTACGCATTATACCTGGGAGCTCGGGTAGACCCCCAGACCTATGTTGGACTCGGCCATTGGGTAGCAATACCAACTAAACCTCTACGGGAGCCATCAGCCGCTATAAGTGGAGGGTCCTGGATCTGCAGGCAACAGGACCCCTCCAGCGACAGGCTGGCCTCGGCGAAAAGGCCAGAATTCACCTCCTCGGGGACTGTCCGGCTACGCTATGACAGTCCCCACGACGCCGTGTCTTTGGAAGTGGACCGGGTTCCTATCCCGGCCCGACACGGTACACAGGGGCAATACTGAAGGCCCTGCAGACAGCACCTCCTCCGTATCCCCATTCGTCGTCGGCGGGGGGAGGCCGCGTCGGCAGCCTCCTCTCTCACCCGCTCATCGGCTTCCTTCTGGGACATGACAGTCTCACAGAAGGAAGCCATCGCCTGGTAAGACACGACAACTGATGTCAGTCAGATCGTGACGCAGCGCTGCCCATCTCGGGCACACCTCGAGGGTGTGCTGGGCCGAGTCCACGCCGCGTTACAATCGTGACACCGAGTCGTCGGCTCCCTGCGGGCCGTCTTACACAGATACTCAACGAAGCAACCATGCCCGGTGACCATCTGCGTCAGACGCAAGGTAAGGGGTTTGCGCCTACGGCGCATCCACCGCTCGAGGACCGGGCGCAAGGCAGCCGTTATCTCTCTACCGTACGGCTGCCGCGCCATGTCCCCCCCACCTCTGCGTTAACGCCACATGCCCTAACCGGCTAATCCGTAGGATCTCGTCATGCGTGGTGTTAAAGCCGAGAGCCCTCCGAGACATAGGAGCAGTTATCGGCAGGAACCTTCGCCACGAGTTACCACGGGGGTTCGCCGGCTAGGGCTGTGGCGGCAGCCCACGATACCATCTCCATGACAAAGACATTATGGTCAGTTTTAACGTACAGTCCCTATTTACATGCTCACCAATATAGGAATGTATATAAATACTAACAAGGAAGCTGGATGATAATAGCCTACCACTGAAATATGCTGAGCCTACGATAACGTACGGTGCTCCCGGATCGAACTCCCTGCGACGACCCTCTGCGCAGAGCGCAGATGGGCCTTCTTCCTCGCAGTGAGACGATCCGCCCAAACCGGAGCACCGTACGTCGCCATACTCCGACAGACACCGGAGTACAGCTGCCTGCAGGCGGCGCTGGGCCCCCCGAGGTTCGGGAGGAGTCCGCCCAGCGCACTCGCCGCCTTCACGATTTCACGCCGCCCACACGATCGGTCCAAGTACTGAACCCTGCGGGACGCCGCGCCCGACTCGCCACCAATCCGAGGACCCCGACCAGTTCTCGAGGGCCACTCTGTGGCCGGAAAGATACGCCTCCAACAGCCTCACGTGATAAGGAGGCACCTGAAATAAGACCAGTGTATCCCGTATCACGCGGCGCGGGTGGCTGTTGAAGGCGTTCGTGATGTCCAGCGACACCGCGACCACCAACTCCCCCCTTTGTTCCGCCTCACCCGTCACCGCCCGCAGGCGCTTGAGGGCACCGATGGTCGACCGGCGTGCACGGAACCCAAATTGTGACTACGTGAGTCCGTGTCCCGCGCCCTCCTCCAGATGCTGAACGAGACGGGAGGCCACAATCCATTCCTAGGTTATCCCAGTCTCGTTCAGCAGCAACACCGGTCGAAACGACGAAGCGGAGTCCATGGGCCGCCCTGCCTTCGGAAGCAGGCAGGGCCGACCCTCTTCCATGCCCCCGGGAACTGACCAGACCGCATGCAGCGGTCAAAAGTTTCCCGAATTCTATCCCGGAGGTGTACGAGAGAGATCGCCAGCACTCTCCCGTGCACCCCGTCTGGACCCGGTGTCCTCTTCTTACTCTGGAGGAGACTCAGATTCGCCTCCATTTCAGCCCCCATGACGGGTGGCTGAACAACCTCCTCCACGTCCGTCGTCTGCCGAGCCATTCTGGGGGGCGTGAAGCCCACGGGTATGTCGGGGAACAATTCCCCGAAGATCCTCCCCACTTGGTCCGGCTGGAGCATCTCCGTGATGGGGGCCGACGGGGCGTGGAACAAGCTCCGCGCCCCGTCGGCCCCTATCACGAAGCATTTATACGGTCGGCCCCAGGGATCCCTATCGTGATCCCTTACGAGCTCCAGATGGGCCTCTTACATGGCTCGGCTAATGGCCTGCTGCATGATCTCCACCTTCTTCACGTAGATCCTGCGCAGCCTGTCGTCCCCGTCGAGGTCCTGGGGTCGTCTCCGCCTGCTCCGGGTGTACTGCCTCCTGGCCCCGTTGCAGGCGGCCCGTAGGCCGGACAATTCGGCCGTCCACCAATAGAGCGCCCGCCGCTGGGGCGGACTCTTCGCGGGCGGCATGGCCGCTCTGCACACCGCAGTGAATGCGTCGCATAGCCGAACAGCCACCTCGTCCACCCCCAACTCCGACAGCGGCGGGAGGCTCCAACGGCCGACGATGGCGTCCTCCTCTGCCAGCTCCCGGTTGAGCCTAGTGAGAGCCCAACGCGGAAACCGGCTCTTCCCACAAGACGACGACGACGACGTTGACGTCGGACGAACGGAAGTCGGAGACACCCCGAACCGTATGTAGCGGTGATCCGAGAGTGTCTCCACCTCCATCTCCACCCTCCTCCCCTCCACTCTGCATGCGATGGCCGGCGTGGCGAAAGTGACGTACACCACGGAACCTCTGAACCATCGCACGTAGGTCTGGACTGTCCCTGTATTGAGGAGGGACAGTCCGGCAGCTACCGACCACTTCTCCACCTCCCTCCCTTTCGGGTTCGTGACCGGGTTACCCCATGCCCTGGTCTTGGCGTTGAGGTTCTCGGCCACGTACTCCTGGACTGGGGCTAGCTGCCCTACCAGCGGCCCCAGTACTTCGAGAAACCGATCCAGGGCCGCCAGATTGCGGTTCGGGGAGAAGTAGACCCTTACGAACAACACCCCTCCCCAAATCGCCGCCACGTACCCGCGGCCCCTCGCTTTGACTACGAGAAGAGGGCCGACTCCAGGCCGCAACACGATCGCCACAGAGCCATCGGTTTTCCCGGCCCAGCTTGGACTGGAGGGCACAGCGTACGGCTCGGCTGCGATCGCGACATCTATCGCCCACTCCGCCATGGACTGCAGGAAAAGGTCCTGAGCCCTGGCGGAGTGGCTGACGTTCACCTGTAGGACGCTGAGATGGCGTGGCATATTAGGCCATCTCTACGTCCAACCCCGAACGGTTCTCCTTCTGAGAGGTAGGGGGAATTATACCGCGCTAGACGGGGGGCTTACAGGACATGCCCCCCCATCACGTGGCCCGCCGGCTTACCTGCATCCGCGCACACCGCGCAATGAGCGGAGGCCGAACATCCTCCGGCCCTGTGGCCGGGCTGACCGCAGCGGTAGCACAAGGTGCTGCGGTCAGTGCTACTGGGACACGTACTAGACACCTGCCCCATCCCCAGGCACCGGAAACAGTGCCTGGGATGTACCGCCAAAAGCCAGCCCCCTCCTTTGGCCACCGCGGTTGCCGGCCGTTCCGCGGTGACTGCGTCGCTCAGGCCGGTGACCCTAACGTCCGCCTTCTTTTCCGGCCTGATCACTTCCGCTTCTCCAGACAGCACCTCTTTTAAACGAGCGGCGATTAAGTCTGCTTTCTCGCCGCTCGTGGTCTCTGGTAAATCCAGAAGCCGCTTCCTATCGCCAACTGGCGTATCCGAAGGGGGCCGATGCCCAGCTCCCTAAGATTTACCTCCCGCTCCGCCTTCAGCAGCACCGAAGCATAAGAAGCCCCCTTATCTGCTGCCTCCGGCCGTAATTTCAAGATTACGACCGAGGAACGGGGTAGCGTAAGCTTCGGCTTCGCTGCCACCTTCTTTGCAGGTGTCGCAGATTACACAGGTCTCTCCTGCAGTTTCTTCGCCAGCTGCGCTGGTGCCGCTAGCTTCTTGCCCTTCTAGCATCGTACTACGTCCGTCCACTTTGACCCCTCCTCTAGGGGGGCCTGTTTCTCAGCTCCATTTACCACTGTAGATGCGGCCGCCACCACAGACGAGGAGGGACCGAAAGCTGTCCAATCCTGGCCTAACTTTCCGGATTTTCTTTTCCCCTTCTCCTTCCCTTTTGAAGATTGGGGTAGCGCAGCGCAGACTCCTGCGGGCCAGGACATCAGCTCCCTTGGCAGTGGCTGTCGGCGCCGTCTAATTAACAAAAATCGCTACCCTTGTAGCCTTCGCCAACGGTTCGCCAACGCCAGCAAGAGGGGGACGGCAAGGAGGAGCAGGAGGGAGCCTCATCTCGAGGCCAGAGATCCTTGCGTCGACTATATGAACCACCATTTGGGCAACCTCTTTCATAAAGTCGGCCGAGTTTGGGACCCCAACAGTCACATAGGCCGACTTCTTCCTCCCATCTTCGTAATCACGCCTGTAGGCGCGGACCTCCTCCCTCAGATTTCCGAGCTCCCTTTGCAGATGCGAGTTCTCCGCCTGCAGACGCTTCACCTCTCCGCCCTCCATGCACACCACCAGAGATTCGAGCATGTCTCTGATGGAACCAGCTGCCTTCTTGATTTTCGAGGCAAACCCCCCTTCATGTTTGAAGACTTCCCCGTCAACTCTAGAATTCAGTTGAGGTTTGCCTCCGCCGCAACTATCACCTCGTCGGTTCCGCACCTCTACTAGGACTACCGGAGCCCCCACCGGGCAGGATGTTACCTCCTTCTCTTTAATAAATACCCTCTTCCTGAGTGCGTTCTTAAACTCCTCCTCCCTCTCGTCCGAAGTTCGCTCAGTCAAAGCCGCTCTAGCTCCGGTCAGAATGTGCGCCTTCCCGCGCTTGGCCACGCAGCGCGATCTCACAACTACAGACCCTTCATCCGAACCGGAGTCTTCCGATCCCTCCGTGAACAAGCGTTTCCGCCCCATCTCGGCTTCCGATAGAGACGCCAAAGAGGATAAATCCTCAAGGACCTCAAACTCCACCTTTCCCCCCAATGGGCGAACCCCGCCCCTTCCCCTAGTCAAACCCGACCCTCCCCCATTAAACCCATTCCCCCCAGACATGTCCAAGCCCCAAGATCCAGTAACAAACAAGAAATCCAACAAAAATTGAAGAAAAAAACCGTTTTTCCGAAATGTCTCTCACCAACCTCGAAAAAAACGACACAACTCCTACAAACCACGTTGGACACAAACCAAAACAAGCGTATACAACGATAACAACAAACAAACAAGCAAAACACCACGAACAGGTCACCCCCACAACCCTGTCCCAGGACCGAACGGTCAAAACCAGGACTAGTTTATATTGACGACCTACTGATTTTCCTGATACAAAATTGAACTACAAAAACACGAATATCTCCGTTACCCGACGTCGCACCAGAAAAACAAAAACACCAAAAAATACGCCCACCTAGACCATCGCCCGACGCAACTTATGGTAGTAACCGATGAAGCTGCACTGGACACCTTCCGTCGGCAGGTGGCTGGCCACAGCTGATCAAGGCGCTTGCTTCATCTTTTAAACAAACGGAATGAAACGAGTTACTTTTGGAAATACACATACATACCTGACAATGGTCAGACTACTAATACCTGACTACCCAGCTAGTAGTGTGTTACCTGACCTAATGAAAAAGAACAACATAATTCCATTATTCAGAACAGGTGACGCTTTGGATCCCACAAAATTTAGACCGATTTCTATTTTGCCTACTTTCAGCAAATTTTTTTGAAAAATTAACACTTTTACACCAATAAATTATTATATACATAATTATTACATAACAAAT
>JAFELO010002461.1:0-27323 GCA_017140195.1 Eumaeus atala
AGTAGATCCTAAGAGCTAATTTGCTAGTTGCTTGAATTGAAGAGTTCTGCAATCATCTTTACCTAAAAGTAGATCCTAAGAGCTAGTTTGTTAGTTGCTTGAATTGAAGAGTTCTGTAATAATCTTTACCTAAAAGACCCTAAGAGCTAATTTGTTAGTTGCTTGAATTGAAGAGTTCTGTAATAATCTTTACCTAAAAGTAGATCCTAAGAGCTAATTTGTTAGTTGCTTGAATTGAAGAGTTCTGTAATAATCTTTACCTAAAAGTAGATCCTAAGAGCTAATTTGTTAGTTGCTTGAATTGAAGAGTTCTGTAATAATCTTTACCTAAAAGTAGATCCTAAGAGCTAATTTGTTAGTCAAAAAAAAGTAGGACAGGAGATGGGATTTTAATGCACACAAACTTATGATCATGATCTTTATGACGAACCTTTTCGTTAGCCTCAATCAACTCTGCAAATTCTTTTGCTAAGTCAATAGTGTCTTTTGGTAAATTTGTTAAAGCGGCCAGAGATAATCCGTAATTTTTTATTTCTGTGACACCGAGTTCCACTTTGTGCTGATATATTAGTTTTCTTTCACATCTTTCATTGGTTGTGATTTCTTCCTTAACTACAGTGTGGCGGCTGCAAATAATGCGAAGTATGTTGAAAGTGGAGCAAGGCAAACATGATCGAATAAAGCTAGGACATTGGTATGACCTAAAGCTTTTGCTAATAGGGTACACTAACGAAGTCGATATAAATAATGGGAAAATGTTTGTTGGTTTGGTGGGGTGACCCACCGAACTCGACCCATGTCCGGTAAAAGCTCAAGAATGGATTTCCCTTCAAAGTAAAAGAAAACAAAAACCACTATTCTCATTCAGTAACTCACAACTAATCAGCTGCTACTCGTGCGGTTTTCATGATATTTTTTTGAAGCTGGTAATCTATAGATGAGGAATTTGTTTATTTGCGTGAACACGCTAGTCTCTGGAACTACTGGCCCGAATTGAAAAAACCTTTTTGTATTGAATAGTAAATTTATCGAGGAAATTCCTCCTCGCGGTTTTTTGAACCTCCTTGAGGTTTTCAGGTAGTAGGTAGTCAGTAGTAGTTAGGTAGTCTTTTTGTAGTACTGGCTGTGTCCCGTGGTTTCACCGCGTACAATGATCCCCAATAAAATGGGCATGGTTTTGCTAGTACTTTCATAAATATGTAACCTAAGTTATTACTTGACAACATTGCAGTACAGATCTTGCAGTCGGGCGAGGTATTTGAAGTGTGTTGTGAAGAATGTAAACGCGTTGCTCGATAGTAGCTCCTCACACATGACCCACGCTATACTCGTGCCCTCTTCTATACATGTCCCTCTAAATATAAAACAATGTTTGCGACAATGTTAGTAACAGGTTGTGCCATGTTGCATAGCAGCGGAATGGGGCCGGCAAGACCAGGGAGATACCTCTCGCTCACTTGATACCGCCCTTAAAATGAGATCTACGGTGTTTTCTACGCGTTTCGTGCGGTGTGTGTGTGTGTGGAGGGGGGGGGGGGGAAAGGAGTACAGTGCATCGCCATAGTAATTATGCTATGCTCATGGGTGTCGGTAGTATCGGAATGGCTCCGATTTCTCGTTTGTCCCCGTATACTATTAGAAAAAGTGTTGATAATGTTTTACTAGACGAATTTTGGCTACGGCCGGCATGTCAATAGGTACAGACGAGTGCACTGTATGGCCTCATGCTCCTATTCCAAAAAAGTGTCAATCCGGTGCGACCGAAGAAATCAGGCGCAGGATCGACGGTTTAATATCGGACAAATATAAAAGCACCAACTTGATTCCAGGTTGAAATAAATTGAAAAAATACCTATAACACTAATTCGTTAGTTCGACTCGAACTCGAGACCTAATCAACATGCTTACCTACTACTCACCTCGTGGTGGTAGGAACGGGGCATTTAAGATGTTTGCAATGCGCTGTCAAATGGTACACCGGCCAATGAATGCATCAAGCATAGGGCATATGCGTGATGAGTTGTTGTTTTAATTGCCTGTTATCTGCCTGCCTGTATCAATAAACCCTGGCCTCTTAGTTTGTGGGTCCCAAAAGATTATCTATAGACAGGTAGCACCTCACTAGTTACCGCAAAGTAATACGTACATACTGCAGTACTGAGTATGAGGAAGCGGTGAGATAATTTATTTTAGCGTAGCAAAACGTTTCGAGATACCCAGGCGTACAGTAAATATTTATATAAATAGGTTCGTTCGTTCGTTAAATCTCTTTTATCTAAATTAGTTATAGATATTCCTACGCTACATAATTACTAAAACAAATATTTGATTAACATTAACTGCGACGTGGTTGTACTGAATTGAAATTCGACTTATACTAAAGTTAACACTTACTTAAACCTATGGAACAACTCACCTACACAGTTCATCTATTATCACCAGACTTGATGGAGTAATCCCTTTTAATATGTGCTGCATTTCTTTCATCTGTGCAATAAGTTAAAAAATAGTTTAGAATCTTATATTTCTTTGATACGTCAAAAGTTTATCGTATTTTGCGGTAACAGATTCACCTACTGCCAAAACTACTTTGCGCACATTTGGCTTTAGGAAAACTGGTGAATACGTCACGGGGACGTTATGAAAACGAGCCCAACGGAAGTTCAGATATATGAGTTAGTGCAGACGTTTCGTATATTACGGTACAGGCGTGTGAGCACATATTCATATCACCATCATCGCGTAGCCAGTTACGTTTCGTATAACGAAAGAAATTTTACTTCGGTCGTGTGGCGAGGCACTCTCGAATGTTTTTTAAAGCTTCAGAATAGGTCACTGCAAAAAATGCGTTTGCCCAATACAGCTTCATCGGATTACTAATAGTGCTCGTCTGACGACGAGACTATGTTCGGGGTCGTAAGAGGGATTGATCCCCCGCTCCCGCAGATGGGAGAGATGCATTATGATATGAGAGTTTTTGTAACAGCTAATTTAACCAATATTATAACGGCCAGAGGGACTGAGAGGTCCTATCGATACATACCTCTATGACATAAGTGGATGCATTAAATTCAACGTTATCGTTAAACCCGATCCTCGAGAATATTCTATCACAGAGTCGGAATACCGCGTTTGTAGCCGGAACGAAACATCCCAGCTGCAACAAAGGTGAAACAGGATATTTCCAACATCAGAAATAGTGCTACATATCACTTCCTTTTTTTTACTGCCTTATGCTGACGTAAGTGTCCAGTGCAGCTTCATCGGTTACTATAAGACACATCGGGCGACGGTCCTTTCCCGCGGATGGGGTGGATGATTACCTTTTATTATCTTGCCCGAGAGGACACGGTTCCCCTTCACCCCTCCTCTCTAATGAGGGGCCAGCTCACGCGCGGCAGCTGTACTTGGCCTTGCATTGTCGTGGGGGCTGGAATATCTCTGAGCTATCATGACTGGAGGGGGAGCGGTCCCTCCATTCCACGTACTGCGGGTGGTACGTATCTCAGCTGCGACTCACTAATGGAGTTTGAAACGACTGATACTGAAGTGAATTGTGCGTAAAATGTTACGCTGGTGTTACGCTTGACTCTTCAGTTTCTATTTTCACACGATTCTCCGCGTACTTTCTGAGTTTCCCTAACCAAAACGAACAAATGGAATCTGCTGCCCATGTCTCTGTACAGATAGAGAAACGAGCACATCAGGCTCTACATGATGCACCGTTACAACTAGATGGTTGAAATTTTCACACATGGTGTATTTCTGTTGCCGTTATAACAACAAATATATAAAAGAAGAAGATTATAATCAGGTATGTTATGACAAGAAAAACACATTGCTCCGATGGTTCGGACATGTAGAAAGAATGATGGTTGTAAGGTTAACGAAACAGATATACAATGCGAATGTGGAAGGATTAGGTACCGGGGAAGACCCAGACTAACATACTACGATCAAATTGGTCGGGTACTGACCTAAGGTAGTGTCTGGAGTCTTCGCAACCGGCGTGTTTGTATGAAGAGATTTATGAAAGTAGAGGAGGCAAGGTAGGTATGTAAGGATCGTGATATGTGGCGCTCCGTTCTCTCTGCCTACCCCGTTAGGGAACTGGCGTTATGATGTGTTGTTGTTTTGTTGTTGTTGTTGTTGTATCACACGAAATATATGCAGGTGGACTCAACATGGAACTCTTTTATAGAATATGAGGCAAACGAGCAAACGTCCCTTTATAAATACCGACGTCCATAAACATCAACCAAATTACTATGCCGATGCGTTGCCCTCCTCTAGCCACCTCAGTGGTCCACGGCCCACTCACAAACCGCACGATACGAGTCACTGCAAATGTCATTTCACAGTGGTATTATGTGAGCGAGAGGTACCTCCCCGGTCGTGGCGGTGGAATTCCGCTGCAGTGCACCATGACACTACCTCTTGCTAGATCGCCATCGCGATCTTGCTACAACTCGACGCGATTTTAACTCGTGCTTGGCCGGTTTTTTTATGACTTCGTAGTGCTTAATAATAGGCAATAAATTTATTGATGTATAGTGACTATCGACTTACTTGCGCCATTATCTGCAATATAGCAATTTGCTTTATATAAATGCTTTTGCCACCCATGTTGGGACCTGTTATTATTGTAAAGTTGTATTCAGGGCTCGCGAACTAGAAATAGTAATCACAGTAAGCATTAAAAATTAAATAAAATTATTGGTGTTATATTTTCTTATAGTAGTAGTACAGGGGGACAAACGAGTAATCGCAGCCTTAAATCGAGTATTCGTCGCCGTCATTTTTCACCCAAATACCGCCCCCCCCCCAAATGGGACAACCGGCTACTCACAAAGCGCAGGAAACGCAACAACGTGGGTGTCACTGTACGGCGGTACCCAGTGTGCGAGAGACCTCCCCGGTCGTGCCGGCCCAATTCCATTGCTTGGGAGGATGTACTTATAAAGATACTTGTCCTGAATGACTCATCAACACACAGCCAGAATTACTGGATGGCTGGATGGATGAAACTAAAATGTGGTGTAAAGTTAGTTTTTTTGGCCAGGAATTATTGTAAATAGCATACAGTAAGGGGTTAAAAGTAGGTAAGAGTAGAAAACATATTTATCATTCCTATAAGAAACTTACTATGTCATTTGGCACTGGCAGCACCTGGCTGTTGTAGTCCAGCAGCGGATGCACGCTGTTCCTCACCTCCATGTACTCGTTGAAGTCCGGTCGGATGTACGACCCAGCTGAGCTAGCCTAGGGATATAGTTGGAAAATTTTACTATCGACGCCCAATACATCCACACAGTAAGGCAGCTGTCTTCCTTCGTATCCTAAGTGTTAAGAGGGGCCCAGCTTCGTATCCTAAGTGTCTCGTTAATTATTGTTGTAACGCAACATGTGTCAAATTGAAACCAACCTGAGCTAGGGCTAACAGAATATCCAGCTCTGCCACATCCTCGCACAGCTTGTACAGACTCGACATGAATGGACGCAACTCCTTAAGCAGACTGGCAATTATGCTGAAACGATGCAACAGCGTGCAAACAAACCTCATTATCGAAAATGTTAAAAACATAAGTACCCTAAAAACTGAAAACTTGATTCCAGACGTTGCAGCTTCATAGCAAAAAATATTACTTACGCACGTGGAATATGCTGTCGACTGGGACAACGTAATTCAGTTACATATAATATCATGGGGTTCACTGCCTGTACTTAACTTTATACTCAGCTGTTTTGTTTCAAACCAACCCGGGGGTTGAAGAGACTCTAAGCTTCACTACCTCAAAAGGAATAATTTGATCATTTACAGATGCACATTTTCGTCAATCTGTCTGTAGTTTATACGCCAACCAAGATCTTTTCGCAATACTGCGTCGAAAGATTAAACTGAAACTAAACGGTAGACAATACGGTTTTCGGTATGATTCAGCTGCAATGCAGCATAGCACTGCTTCAAGGTACCGTTCGTATAGCATTATCTCAATATTAGATTTTTGGTCGAATATTCACATGTTACTCATTTTCTGTATTTCGTTGAGGGATTCTTTAGCCTGATGATCAAGAACCACCAGCTCTTCCGTCGTCATAGTTGCGCTTACACCGTTGTATACGACCTAAAATATAATGTCAGCTTTTATAATTCCCATACGAATGGCACACGCAGAATTTAAATTTGGGTGGAACTGGACACTAGTGATGGTAGTTTTTACCATTATTTCATCACAATTCGCTTCCACACTATTTTATGTACCTGGTCCGCTCCTATGTTCTTTACTACATCACAAGTTCTTTCAGACATCATGTAAATATATAATAAATCTTGGTAGTTGCCCAAGAGAACTATGGACTTGGGATTATTCGTCTTGGGCTTACACTATTCGGAATTACAGTAGAGGTATCGCTGTAGTTATTTGTCGGCACTCTTGTTAAGGTATGGTGGTGAACCTGAAGATGGATTGTCGAGATCAGTCGTTTAGTGCAATTTAAGTTAGGTTCGGCTAGTACTATTATTCAGTGCCGACGTTGTAAATAGAATTTAGGTACATACTGTTACAATACTGGGAGTATTACATTCCAGAATCTATCTTAGGATCCTCTTTCCTTTCCTTCAATTATTACCAATTACTTTTATTACATATCATAATTTGAAATCCAGATCATGGAGCATGGAGTGCCTCTATGTCACATAACATCGACCTAAAGAAATCAATTGTTCTAGAGTAGCGTGTAATTTCATCAATGGAACTACTTTACCAATTTTTTAAAATAGAATAGGGAGGCAAGCGAGCAATCGAAGCCTCTTTACGACTACCGACGCCCATCATCCACATAATTACTATTCCGATGCGTTGCTCTCCTCCTCCCCCCTCCCAATGGCCCACCGGCCCGGAAGATGTCACTTTACGTCGGTATAATGTGAGCGAGAGGTACCTCCTCGGCCATGCCGGCTCAATTATTTTGCATAGGAGGATAATGCCATATCATGCGCCATACATGACACTACCCCCTCCTAAAAATCGTATTTGGTCTGGAATTTTAGCATAGGCATATGCATGGGCTTTCAACACATAAACTATTCAAAAATGGACCCAGCATCTAGACCCTGAAACAAACCTGAATGAAGACCGGTGGTAGATCTTCAACATTAAAATGTCGCCGTAACTTTGGTACAACTGGTAGAATTATGTGAAAACCTTTCATTACATTTTGGTTCAGACGCAAAGGTAGCTCATACGCTTCGCTCAACTGCTCTACGATCTTTTGTATATCCTCTATCAGTTCGGAGTAAGTCCTTCTAGCAACATCCAGCAGGCCATTGATTTCAGGTTTGATAGCAAAACAACGCTGAAGACTTCCCATCGCACCTTTCTCTGGGTGGGCATCATCCCGTATGACCTTACGGATTTGATCAACTATCTCTTTATAATGTGGGTTTTCTAAATCCTTAAATCGATATCAATGAATTAATTAAGTAACTTTTTGGACTACAAAAAATAACTCTACAACAGTTTATAACAAAACTACTTTAACGGATTTTATCACCCTTTTTAAGTGTTTTATGATACCCACGTTTCAGAAGCTTTTTTTTTTCGGAGGTACCTAATACTGGTTGGCGGCGCTAGTCCAGCCTCAACAGTTCGACTGTGTTTCAGAATCTTTACAGCTACACTGGTAGCCGTTTAATTAGTTTTATTATAATGTGCACTCGCGTAAACCTAAGAGATCTACAACGGTTTTTAAGTCCAGTGGAGGTTTTAATATAGCACAGCGAAAGAGGGACGAACGCGAAAAGTACTTTTGTGACTTAGCCTTGAGCGCATTTATGTGTGTACACCGGTAACGTGTGAGAGAGAAGTACAGAGTGAATGTTCTAACTTCCGCGCCTGCTGTATTTACGTGTGTACACCGGTAACTTGTGAGAGAGAAGTACAGAGTGAATGTTCTAACTTTTCTTTTCTTTTTTTTTTTTTTTTCAGAGGGACCTATTACTGTTGGCGGAGCTGTTGCCCTCGCCCCTACAGTTCGTCGGATCTACGGAAGACATTTTGTCTTCAGGTTTTAGGTGGACGAAAGGGGGACAGACCTCCCTCTTTTCCCGCAGATGGGAAGAAGCATACCGGAATTTTTTGTGGGCTTTACCCTATCGTTATTTATTTTTGGGACCGAAAAGGGGGAGACGGTCCCCCTCCCCACGCTAGTGGGACGGCGCGCGCACGGTGCCGTTTAATTTTACGGGACGTGTATAAGGAGAGTTGAGCTCGTCTTTCGGTTTGGCTTGTCAGAGGAGGCCGGCCTCCCCCCCACCCTCTGACGGGTGGGGTCGATTTGCGCTTCAAATCGGCTAAATAAATAGATAATGATTTATTTTTATTTTTAGAGCTCTCTAAGATCGCGTTATTTTATTTCTACATACATCTAATCTCACGTCTCACGGATTTGAACCCGGGCTCGTTTCCGTAAGCGGTGTATGTTCTAACTTCCGCGCCTGCTGTATTTATGTGTGTACACCGGTAACGTTCACACGTCACCGGTGTACACGTCTCTCTCACGAGAGAAGTACAGAGTGAGTGTTCTAACTTCTGCGCCTACTGTATTTTGGATATAAGATGATTACCATTTTAATTTTTCTCAACTTCCCACTTTCGACAGCCCTAAGTGCCTCTAATAATTTCGGCACCAGCTCCATGGTAGTCTTCAAAAGTAATGTCTGATGCAGCTGCGCTACGCCATTTTTGTCAGCATTTTGTTGTGGTGTCTCCATACATAGTAGCAGAATTTTGTCTATATCTGTTAGTTTCTTTAGCACTTCCTAGATTTCAATGAAACAAAAAAGGATTTAGGCTATTTTTATTAGGTTCTTCTCTAGTCTCAATTAGAATTTGGTTTTGAAACAATTTTTTTAATATTTCGTTCCCACGGGTGAGTAATTGTAAGCTAAATAATTTATGATACATTTAATAAAGACTATTACTCTCGTAAAGTCTGTTCCAACTCGTGTAGTCAGTTGACATTAGTTTATTGAAAATGTAGTGTTCTGTTTAATATCAGCAGCAGAGTTTCACTTTCGAGTTTCACGACATAATGCCACGTGCTGTTAGATGTCCCTGACCGTTTCTAATATTTTATATATTAGTGGATTTGGCTACTGGTGTAGAATTTTGACATAAGTTCCATGCGTATTAAGTAAAAATTATATATCTAGTTAGCTGAATCAGTATAAAGATAGAATATTTTAACCCACGGTTTAAACGTAATTGCCTACCACATCTTTGTGGAATATCTTTTTTAAATTTTCGAGCCAATACGGGATAGGGGGCTCTTCTAGAAAAGAGCACCAACGGCCGGGGACTCCTTTGCTTGGCGGTAGGATAAGGCGGTGTTGCAAATGTTTGAGAGTGGTGATAGTAAGTTGCTCGTTTACCCCTTACCAAAAAAAAGGACAAAATATCTGTATACCTGTAAATCAGCGATTAGTCCAGAATCATTTTCTATCAGCTCCTGCACCGCGTCCAGTCTTGCTCCAATGAGGTCCTGCTTACACGAGGGCTGTAAGATTGCGGCCCTCAATGCTCTGACACCACCGATGGTGTAGGTCGGACCTAGGACGCCTAGCAGACAACACGTGTGACCGGCAGATGGTATCAAAGGCTGGACCAGTTCCAGCTGCGTTGCTGTACCTACGTCTAGTGAAAATATTTTTTGTCAACGCAAGAAACATATATATTACATTTTTTTTTACCTGTATATAGACTCTAATGAACATCCACATAATTACTATGCCTATGCGTTGCCCTCCTTCTTCCCCATCCAATGGGCCACCGGCTACTCACAAACCGCACGAAAGGCGTCACTGAAGATGTCACTTTACGGCCGTATTATGTGAGCGAGAGGTCGTGCCGGCTCAATTCTTTTGCATAGGAGGATCATGCCATGTCATGCACCATACACGGCACTTCCTCCTCCTAAAATCGTATTTGGTCTGGAATTTTCCATGGCTCTTGTGTAAGAGTTACTACTAATTTAATTGTAGTCTTACGCAAAATTTATTACATTAAAAAAATCAAGACAAACACTCACTTCGAGCCTCTTCGTGACTACCTATGCCCACTAACATCCGCATATCTTTCACCACTCCTCCATCCACCATCATCTTCAAATAATATATTATATTGTTTAACGGTGAGACTGCCACAAGGGTTGTCCTCTAGCTCCCATTAAATCTTTTTTTGAATATCCCTAATTCGATTATTCCAGGGATAAAGAGAGACTATTTAATGTTGCAATTAAACTGACAGCGCCTTATAACATAGAATAGCAAACGATACAATACCATACAGTACTATTTAGTATTTGTTTTCATATCTTATTAGACGTAAGGTGTACTAACAAATATAGTTGATGGAGTGTATTGTCACTTCCTGATGGAAATTCATATCATAACTTAAATAAAATGTATACTCTTTATACTATTTCCACAAATTTGTGTATATTGTGTAAATATAATTGTGTAAAAATACTTTTTATTTAAGTTGTACCAATACAGTAGTAATTTTCAGCATACGTTTCCTTCCAAACTATGCTACGATGGGACTAAAGCTTACATTGAAACAATCTAAGTTACGAAGAGTCTACATAGAACAAGCTGTCATGGAAATGTACCTAATGGGTCCTTTTCTGACTGCTCTATGCTGATAGAAGAATAGAATAATAGATCCCGATAGTTGTTTAAGATTAGCTAAAGTACCCTCGACCCCATCTTTAACGAGCGCGCGGCAGTTAAAGTTGGCGTTGCATTATCGTGTGGGCTGGTTGAGCCATCACGACTGGGGGTAACCGTCCCTGATGGGCCCGGTCTGATGGGCCCGATTTTAGCTCAACTTTAAAATTTATAATGCCGATCGTAAATATAACTTAGTTTTGTTTTAAAAACTTGAATGAGCGAGCGATTTTAATATACGAGCGATTTAGCTACGTAAACTTAGCAAGGCTACGGGTTTTCCATGCCCTGTTAATGCATATGACCGTAAGTTTTATAGCCGGTGGCCCATTGGGGGAGGCGAAAAAGAGGTCAACGCATCGGCTTAATGATTATGTTAATGTTCATGGACGTTTATTAAAAACATATGTGACATGCTCGACATAGATCAAAACAGGCACACCCCGCGTTCCTCTTCGGGGATAATAGACGTGAATGTACTTTTTGCACACATCAAAACTATTTTGTGTATGGATGGCAAAAGAATCCCACGTTATACATTACAATTTAATGTGTGTAGTAGCCGTTCTATATATACCATTACAGTATACTTCATTGAAGCACTGCAATATTTGTTATAAATATTCAAAGACATATAAGTACAGAGCAACATGTCCTGAATGAGACGTCTAGTATATGAGTTTGTACCAATAATCATAGTATTTTCTGAGGAGTGGTATTCTATCTTCAAGGACTCTCGTACAAACACCACACACTGGATGTACTCTACGTATTTGAGAACTGCTGCTGCCGCCGTAAGAGCGTAGAACCTACAAAATATTTAAATATAATATAATATAAATTATTCTTAACTTTAATAGTGACATAAATAATAGTGAAACAAAAGTGGACTGTTATTTTAAGCCTTCATAATATGTGAATAATTTAATAGTGTAATGATATGGCGGAAATCGTTTAAAGTTTTGGCGAGGTTTTTGCCCGGAGTGACTTTTAAATTTAGAAAACTGTTTGGCAGCTCCGACATTTGACTGCACATGTAAACACCATCTCATATATATCTCTCACAACTCACACATGATTACGAAGAGATAGGTGACGTAAGCGATGTAAGCACGGTAAAGGGCTACGCTCTATTGCTTGATCGCTGTTTCACACTATTCTATTCCTCATATGTTATTTATACTTCGGGACCTTACCGTCGATGTAATTTTACGTGCTACCGTTACTATTACGTCATACTTTTTCATTCACGCATCTAGTGTTATCGATTTACAAGAGGTTATCACTCCAAAAAACGCTGTGACTGAAAGTTAAACTTGTATCCCAAAATTTGTTACGTCTTGATGATACTCAATGTAAATAGCACGCTTATCCCAAAACATGGTTAAAGGTTAGCGTCCAGGTCAGATAAAGAAAAGGCTACTTGGTCAGGATATCATTATCATTATGTACAGTTGTATGTAATTAGAGGACGCCAGCTGGCCTGTTCCTGGTTTGACTGATGTAAACTTACGAGGGGACGTTCCCTAGGTCAGAGGGGCTATCTCATTAGTTGTAGCGTGTAAAGTAGGAATTTGTCACGTTTTCTCTTACTGCAGAATATTTTACATATATCTATAACATAGGGATAATCAATGATATTTTGTATAGATATACCTACAATCTTGAACATTTTAAAGCTTACTATAATGAGTTCATTGCAGATGAACTGGCTACTTTTCCGTTGTCTACCTTGAACCACTTGAGCAAGGGGTTCGCAGGCACCCGAAAATCATAGAAGCCACAATATTGTTGCATTTGTTTCTTTAGAGATAAAGAGATGCAAACAGAGAGAACCAACGCCAGGTGTACCGGTTATACTTACAGCTACAGAGATTTTTCAAGTTGCTAAATTTAAAAAGTGTTACAAGCCTTTGGATATCACAAGGATAATAAGTCTAAGACCTTCGGGTACGTGTTTTACTAGACCAATAAACGCGTTCAAATTTTTGAATTATTTCGACCCTGACTAAAAGGTTGAATAGTCGTATCAATCTCTCCAATATGCACTCTTATATGCACTTCTTCCCATTATCAGTACTTCTTTAACTTGAATTCACTTTAAACACTTGTTTTCCCACTACCAGATGACACTACTCTTATGACTTGGGCCCACGATTGCCAACGACTACCTTAGACAAATCATCGTAAGGAAGTGATAAAACTGTCTGGCGTCAAGTTATCTTATCTATATATGTGATCACTTTCGTTACAGAGTTAGTGACTGACAGACAACGTACAGCCGCCCTAGAAACTACTGTACCTAGAAATTAGAAAGTCGTTACTAAGGTACTTTTCATGATGTAAGTGAACACTAAGGAGGAAATTTTAGAAATTAGACTCCTAAGGCACCCCCTTAGGGAGATGGACTTTATAAGGAATTTCACCATATTACGCTGGTGAGAACGCAGGACACTAATAGTGTTATCATAAGAATGTACTAGTACTTGATTATTTCCTGTATATCTGAAGTATCTCCAACAGTCGCTTACTTGTGAATAACCTGATGATATACGGCGCTGTACTGTGGTATGCAAAGAGTCTGTATGTTCTGACGGCCTGCCGCGTCGTTGAAATGTCTCCTCTGTATAGCCGTCACGTTGACTAGTGGGAACTGCTCTTTTATCAGCTGGTACAGCTGGTTTGGCTGAACGCCCTCGCAAAAGGTATGCGGTACTATTATCTGCAAACGTAACGTCTTTGACTTACCGTAGAGTATCGTCAATAACGTACTTATATTTCACGCTCTCCTGCTAATGACCAAGCGATTGACTATATTGCCGTGTTTCGTACAGCTTGTTTAGTTGGCAACCGTTTATAACTCAGCAAAGGTTTGCAAGAGCTTACTGGACAGGCTTGGGACTTTCTTGATCGTAATACTGTAGATGCAAATTTCACATGTCTAAGTAAATCTGACAAATCCACCGAACAGGCCCGATGAACTGTTATGGCAAATTGCAAGAGCATCGTTGGCAGCAGTAGGTCCATCCGAAAAGAAAAAACGACTCAAATTATACAGTACATTGGGAGCTTCAACTGGGGAAATCCCCGTTCAGCGACAGCAAACTGGAAGCGTGTTAATAATATTATAAATATTTATTGTCAGTTTGACCTAATTACTTCCCGTGGTAGTTACCCACTTCATTGTGACTAGAAATTTGAACACACTTTCCTTAATACTAACTGTATGCTGATAGTGAATCGTGAATCGTGGTAGTGCCTAGACTATTTATTTGCAACGATAGTAATAACATTCTACAACAAAAGAGTGAGAACATATATGATACTTCGATGTCTTAATTTTACGCGAATGTTACTTGTTGCATTAAAACTACTTTTACGGTTTGTATCACCGGTTTATATAATTATTTAACTAGCCCGACGCTTCAGAAACGTTACAGCAACCATGGTCACGGGAATCCTCCAGGAGTCCTCCCGTGACCATGTGTAAATAATTAAATAAATCGCGATAAAATCCGTAAAAGTAATTTTATTGTAATAATTGACATTGCCCTTTCAACATCTGAAATTTTGGCAAAATTATGTGGAAAATAGGATATTTATCAGTCTTCAACTGCCAGCTGTTGCAGCCTGCTCGCCCTTGGCGACGTACAGTGTACGACGATCAACATTATTGTGAGTTTTTCGTTACTAACATGACATGGATGTTTATATGATATAAACCTGTGCTGTTCACCGAGTTTTCAGTATCAAGCAAAAAAAGTGACAAACTCTGGTTGTCCCTCCTGGCAAGTTATGGCCGACGAAAACGACCCAGTAAGTCGTCAGAGCGGGTGTCCCCGCGGTCCCTTCAGCTAGGCCAACAATAGCTAGTAGCTGTTATAACAATTGTATCGGGGTGCATACATCTCATCTGCAGGGGAGTGGGGCATGGTCTCCTTAAATATAATCTCGTCACACTTAGCACTCATAGTTTATCGATGAAGCTGTACTTTCGCTTCCACAGGATACCAGTAATTCTGAAAAAGTGTGTGTATACACGCGTTGAAAGTTATACTCCTTTCGCGTAACAAGGTAAAAGTCCTTCAAAAATTTTATCATTATTATTCTGGTTTGCAGAAAAAACGACACTTACAATTGAAAAAAGGTATTTAACACATTTAAAGTTGTATCACGTTGCGTTATGGTTTGCATTTGCCACAATTTTCAGAAAAACTGAAATGTTGTTGTCATCGTTTCAATCACTTGGCTAGTGCTAAGTGCTAACAACTGTGACAGTTTTTGGCGATGGTGTGCGCGCGTCGTAATAACGTACTCTTATTTCATTTTTCCCTAACGCGGCAAATGAAGTATAACTTCAAAAGTAATGTGTATACCTCGACTGGATTAAACAAGTTGATCTTCGTGAGCGTATGCGTGTAGAGCAGGGTGTCGCTGAACTGACACAGCACCAGGTGCGGGTGCCTCAGGTCGATGGCGGCCATGCCTATCTCACCCCGTGCCATACCTCTTCCCTCTGATATGGCTAAAGTTTACAAATGTATGCATTCTGTTTTGACAGGATCCTAATAAAGTCTTGGTTAGAAGTAAGTTTAGTTTAAAAAGAGGTAGTGCCGTGCTACATTGCAGCGGAATTGGGCCGGCACGACCGGGGAGGTACCTCTCGCTCACATAATACCGCCGTAAAGTGACATCTTCAGTATCTCATTTCGTGCGGTTTGTGAGTAGACGGAGGTCCACTGGGGGGGGGATGGAGGACGGCAACGCATCGACATAGTAATTATGTGGATGTTCATGGTCGGTGGTCGTAAAAAGAAAATTGGCGGACCATTCGGAACATTACTATGACTGGAAACGTTACTATGACCTCACACTTTTCCGTGCATGCAGCTATCGTTGACGATTTACACGACGTTATAGAGTCAAAAATAACGTGTTATTGGCCGAGTTTACAGCTGCTATATCGAAAGTAGACAAAACCGCAGACACAAGTTTATTCGCTACTCGTAATCGGCAAAACTCTTATACATATAAGGTATTACCCAGTATAACACTAGCCTCGATGACGGACGCGCTCGTCGATTTGATGGAGCGTGTACCGCTGTACCCACCTACAACATACATAAACTCAGTGACTTTTTCCGCGATTTTATTTCCGAATTGTCCTCAATTCACAAACAAACATGTAATTGTGACAATGCGCCTTAGATTAAGGATTTAGGTAACCTGTTTTGGATTTTTAAAATTTCTATTGTGCTACTTGTAATAACGTAATTACCATAAAGATTTTAACTACGTATCTAAATGTCATCCCGCAAGTTGGTTTGTGACAGTAAATCTTCTCCCATTTTACTGGCTATCTTGCAAATTTCTCTTATAGCTACGGAACATGTAGTGTTTTATGAGCAATAGACAGGGCATTCGAACAAGTGCACTCCATGTTCCCTCTTTCACTAATTCTGATGGGACGGCAGTCCGACACTACCGGAGAGAAATCAGGCGCAGGACCGACGGCTTAACGTGCTCCCGAGGCACAGGGGTACATCCCCGCACACAAACACATACATTTTTATTTATATATAAGTACAGTTACATCATGCTCGGACCTCCCGTTGGTACGGAACCCTCGGCACGAACCTGAATCACACTTGACCAGTTTTTGTTTTTGTTTTTATTTACAAGGCCAAAGACAAAGAAAACATAAAGGAAGGATCCTTTATGTTTCCTTTGTCTTTGGCCTTGTTTCAGTATTTATCATGAGACTTTTATCGCCGCAAAAACAAATCCTATTATTTCATTTATAATCTATCTGCGTTGTACGATAAAATTACTAATAACGCATTAATCAAATGCAAAAATCAACACTTATTGTTGATCTAACCGTGAGGCTCGCGGTGTAGCTGAGAATGCTCGAGGTTAACGATCAAATGTATTGGAAAAATCTTTAATAGCCATCCCGCCCCAGAATAACCGTGCTTGATTGCTAGTTTTTTTTTTAGTGTACACTTTCTTCCTTCCTTAAACTCCTCTATAGTTCAATGAAGATTCTATTAACATCGGCCCAGATATGGATAGAATATTTCATTGTTAAGCCTTATAGACGCTTTATGTGAACAAAACTATGACAAGCATAATCTACAACTGATTGAGTTTTGAGAATTATGATTGAAATGATGAAACCGCGTGAAAATCCCTTCAGTAGATTATGAGAAAATCGATCACGTGCAGGGAGACAGCTTTTGTGGACTTTGATTTATAATGTGTACTTTTGATGAATACAAACGCTCACTAACAAACCATACGAAACGTGATATATCATAGCCGTCACTTTTAATTCGTTATTTGAGCAAGAGGTACATCCCCGAACTCCCGGCTAGATTATGGCTTTTTTTGGCTTGATTGCAGATCCCTTTAGTAGTATTACATTGCTATTACGTACTACCAAGAACCACTCGTACATCTGAAGAAATAAAGCTACGTTTTATAGTTTGGAGGAGTATACTAAGTAGTTTTACTTTACTTTATATGATGAAATTGCTTCTAAATACTAATTTCCAGACTAGGATACAAAACAGCGAAAAAGCACAGCTTTTAGTTACTTTCAATCCATACGTGGCCGTGAAGGTTTGAGGGACGGGCTAGGATCAGTAATTAGCAGGGACTTATTATCCGAGGTCATGGGCAAGCTCGTGTACGTGTAGATATTGGTGCTTTCTGTGTGTTAAATACACACAGAAAGGTGTGTTTTATTTACGGTCTGAACTTGTGCTGTGGAAGCGAAGAGAAAATGGGATAGCTATGAGTGCTCGTCTCACGACGAGACTAGGTCCTGGTTCGTAAGAGGGACCGAGCCTCGCCCCCTCCCGCAGATGGGAGAGATGCGTCCCGATATGAGAGTGTTTGTAACAGGTCATAGTATTATTATAATGGTCAGAGGTAGTACCGAGAGGTCTGTCCTCTCCCGGTTCTGACGTCTCGGGCAGCTCGCACGCTGTAGCTAAAGTGGCCTCGGCGCTGAGGTGATCGTTTGGCTCGTGAGGAGGACCGTGACTGGGGATCCTGTATCCCCTTTGTGTAGCGTAGTGTGTATAAGTTACTACTGCATGCAGGAGAGACGTTTTATGTGTGATATTATGCTTGTGTATATCTGTGTGTTTTATTGTGCCATCTATCGGTTATGTTCCGTGTGACAATTCAAGCTCTGTCCGAGACCCCAGTTCAAGTCTCGGGTGGGATCAAATAGTGTTTTTTATTAGATCAACGTGGACTATTTTATCTTCTGGTTTAAGGAGACAAAAGGGGTGCAGTCCCGCATGTGGGAAGAGATGTACCGCATAGTTTTTGGATGTTACCTAAAGTAGTCACTATTGAGACTTACGTAGGACGCGTCTCTCGCTTTTTACCGAATGCTTTGCCGCGCGCATGATAGTGATCGGGACGTGATAAGGAGCTCATATTTTTAGGCTCGTCAAAGAACGCCGGACTCCGCCCTCCCTCTGTTTGACTTGCGTGGGAGTGGGCAATAACAGTTATAACGTTTCTTATTATTCGCGCTCTCTAACATTCGCTCTATTTTGTGATTTTAATTAAACTAAACTCTCAGTTACTGATACAAAACTGGGTTCTGTGCGTAAGTGGTGTTTGAGTATGTCAACCAAATAGTATTATTAAGATATATCAATTTATTTTAACAGACACGACTCAGTGAGTTAGTAAACGGTCCTGACCCGTTGGGTTTTGAAGTTTTGCCGTTCTATAGTCACGTCACTTCCTGCACACCAGTCTTCTGCGGGAAAAAGGGGGGTCTGTCCGCCTATCGTCTTCCTAAACCAGAATACACTAAGGTTGTCGCTAGTCCGTTGAAATGTTGAGGCGGGAGCAAAAGCGCCGCAAACCCTCCGAAAAAAAAGACTCCAGTCTATTAATACAACACCGTGATACTATTATTAATGTTAATACAAGTAGTGTAATCATGAATATAAGTACCTCGACTACTGCTACTTATGTATCTGAGGGCCGTGGGCCTGTTCTTCGGCGTGCTAAAGCCAGTCGTGTCTGCCATGTCTGAGTCACTAGCCAGTATCCGTGGTCTGGACGCTCCACTCCAAGACGAGTCTGGTCTTGTTGAGTTTGAGTTCATCATTCTGAAGACATATGGAATCATAAAACTGAAGATTGCTTTAGAAAATATCAAGATTAATAAGTTGACTATAAGTTTATAGGACAAGGAAGAGAAATACAACAAGAACAAATCTTCGCGCCAGTTCTTTTACGGGGTAAACGGAGAGAACCTTACATAATTTCTTGTCTTGTTTCCTTCACATTTATCTAACACTAGTAGTCCGTCCCGGCTTCGCACGGATGTTTAATGAAATATGGCCAAAATCATTGATTTACTAACATTTAAAAAAAACAGCCTCTTAAAAATTACACGTCATGGTAATGAAAAAAAATTAAATTTATAACAGATCAACGTCTGCCGGGAGAGTTAGTTGTCAATAATTGCTGCAGCTGTATAGCAATTGATAATTTCTTCACACCTCTGATTCACAATTATCAAAACGTTTTAGAAAATGTCACATAGGCTATGCTCATCACAGACAATATAGGATTCTAATGGTAGAAGAATTTTTCAAATCGGTCCAGTAGTAGTTTAATGCTAACAAACAGACAAACAATCAAATGTTTCCTCCTTGAAATATTAGTATAGATATAAAGACTGTGTCACTGTGGATGACAGTCCATTGAAATGGCGCACAGGCAGTCTTTATGTGACTAGCGACGCCCTTTAATATTCACGCAAGAATCTATTATGCAGATGCGCTGTCATCCATCACACCGTCCTTATAACGGGCCTCTCGACTATCATAGACAGAACAACAGCATAGCCATCACTTCACGTCGAATACATCGATGATGATGATGAGTATGATAACGGGGTACCGTCCAGGCTGTGCTGGACTGCAAATGCAGAACGTCCATACTGCCAAAATACGATCATACCTGCTTTAGATCTCTAATTTAAAACTTCTTCGACAGATTTATTAACTAGTGCCATGCTGTATTGCAACCGATTTAGACTGGCGCCTGGCACGGCCTTGGCAGTACTCTCCCTCACGTCATGATACCCTCGTAAAGTGACAGCCATAGGTAGTAACGCATTTCGTGCAGTTCGTGCTCAGCGGGTAGTCCATCGGGGTGAGCTGCAATGTATCTGCATTTACGTGCGGATGATATTTGGCGTCGATATTCACCAAACTGGTTCCGATTGCTCGTTTGTCCGCCTGTACTATAAAAACTGCTTTTTAAAATCTACTAAGCAGCTGCAGTAATTATGCTCATACTTGCGTTTTGATGTCGGAGGTGGCTCGGAAGGTGGACCCATCGATGATTTCCTTGACTTGGGTGGCTCAGAGTTAAAATCATACCGTGGCCCTTTGTTGAGTGATCTAATAACGTTGAATGCTTTGACTGGCCTTACAGACGATAATGTGCTTAGAATACCTACAATTTTCAAGCCATAATTCAATCTCCATCATAATAAAGACTAGGACTAAAAAGGAGACAGCGAGATGGACTCGATGGGTACCTGCCTGGTTGGCGCGATATGGGAAAAATGGTTCCTTTGCTCAACAATGGAACACATAAATGGCTTAAAGTAATAAAATAATAATAATAATTGAATATAGTAAATTAATTAAATGGCGAAACTCTGGATGTAGTGGATTCGACATTTTTTCTTGGAATAACACTAGGACCTTAATGCAGTGGGGTCCCATATCACAAAACTTGCGCAAAGACTTAATTTGGCAGCATTTGCCGTTAGAAAAAAAACATAACAATACAGCAAATTTAGTTTATTTTAGTTACTTCCATAGTATTATGTCGTATGCCATACTGTTGTGGGGAAGTGCTGCTGACATAAGTACTATTCTCCTGCTGAAAAATCGAGCCATTTGTGTAGTGTACAGGCTAGCCTCTAATACACCACTTTGACATAAATTTAACAAAATCCGCATACTGACTAAACAGTCACATCACTCACAATACATGTTAGATTTTAATGTCCTGTATGTAAGTAAAAATATAAATATAAATAGGCTTAGCAAAGTAAATGTCGTGAATATTAGCATTAGGCCTACAATAGGATACCAAAAAGCATCCAAAAGATTTGAATTAATCAATTTTAAAAAGATGTTTTAACGAACGTTTATGTGGTAAAGGCTATTATAATGTAATAGAGTTAAAGACAGATACAACACCGTGGGAATAGGACGATTTTCGAAGGCTGTTACTGTATAAGAAATAGTGTACTAAATAGATAAGTTGTTTATTGGATATTCTTTGTATTTTTTTTGTGTATTATTCATATATTTATTGATTGGAACCGCTGAGTTTGTTTCGCCGGTTCTTCTCGTTTCGTTTCGTTGAAACGGTGGAAGTTTTGGTTATTGACGTTCGAAAAGTACTTTTTATAATTCTATTTTGAATAAAAATTTATTCATTTCATTTTCTTATAGATTGGGGTTCAGACTTTAAAAGTGGCAGTAGAGTAGGTTTTTCTTTTTTTTATTGAATACCGACGCCCATGGACATCCACATAATTACTATACGTTACGAATTCCATCGGACAAAGAAACACCCAACGTGGCACGTCCAATACTGAGCTACCGCCAACTTACGGACCAGTCCTAAATTAAGAGGCACAAATCTTCGGCCCTACGTGGCCTTAACATGTTGTAATAATTGCAATAGTTGCCTCTTCTACGACTTCAAGAAAAGCACCATCGACGATGACCGGCCTAGGGAGAATTTGTTCGTTGAACATGACCTTTGTCTTGTCCAAGTTCCCAAGGCCAGTACGTCGGGAGGACTCATTAAGGCTGTGCATAATTTCCCGCAAGCTCTCCAACGATTCGGCCAACACAACGATATCGTCGGCAAAACGAAGATGTGAGAGATACTCGCCTACAATCGATAAGTCTTAAAGACGTCCTCCCAAGCATTAGTGAACAGTTTCGGGGAATAACATCCCCCTATCACACACCTCGATACAATTGGATTGACCTTATTTGACCTCCCGGAATCAGAACAGAAATAAAAATAGAGTCATATAATGCACACAGTACTTCGATATATCGCCAATCAAGCTGACATCGCTATGAAGCTTCCAGAATAGCCCAAGTTTCGACAGAGTCAAAAGCTTTTCATAGTCTACGAAGGCAATGCACAGCGGCTGGTTGTACTCATGTGACTTTTGTACAACTTGACTCATGGTGAAAATGTGGTCCGTGATGCTAAATCCTCTGCGAAACCCAGCCTGTTTCGGTGGCTTGAATTCGTCAAGATTTGTGGTGAGACGATTCGTCAAGACTCTTGTGAACAACTTTTAAATAAGGCCAAGAAGGGAAATTGTCCCCCTTTTTAAAAAACAAAACAACGTCACTTCCAAGCCATGCCTCGGGATGTAATCCCCGCTGAAGGATTAAAAATCTTTTTCAGCTCTCGTAACACACGTTCACCTCCTGCCCTAAGAAGCTCGATTGTAATTCCGTCCTTCCCCGGAGCCTTTCCCGCTTGCTGCGTAAGAGCCAGACTAATCTCACTTAAACTGATGAGGAACGTATACAACTTGCTATAGAAAGCTTCGACTTGACAGGAGGTTGACATCGGCAGACGTAACGTCTTTGTGTCCTCTGCGTTCCCTCATAAGTCCAAGCGTTTAGTTTTCCGAGGGTTCAGCTTTCCTGTTCGTATACTTACTCATACGATGAATTTCCACGGGCTTTAAACCGTACCTGAAGTTTTTTGGTGAAGTTCTATGTAGTGGTAAAGCATTTTATGTTACTACTATTAGTACTTTTCTATATTAGTATCATGTTACATCCTATTACATTAATTTCCTTCATGTATTACTACGTGTTAGATTCATTAAATGAAATCAGAATTTTACTAGTGTATAATGTCTGCAGTAGCTAGACCAGGAAATTTTTAGTAGTTATTGTACCTACCTTTAGACGCGTCTTTATAAACTAAATCAGTTTTCTTTCTAGATCGTGTTTTGAAAATTTGGTCTCGTCGGACTACATTCATTTTGAATGTATAAAGTTTAGTTTAAAAGTAGTTACATAAATCGAAATAGAATTCCGAATGATCAAGAATTGTGTAATTTAATTTTAGCGCCAATATCGTTTTTTTTCTGTTCTATTATTTTCGGCTTTACATTCGGTTCGGCTACGCAATTGGTACGCTACGAATTTCGAAATAGTCCCGCGCATGTGTTTATACCAACGTACTTCGTACTTAGTTTCCAAGCTCATGCAGTTTCTCGCAATGTATATTTTACAAATAAATGTACTAACCAAATAAATAATTAAAAAAAATTAGTTTAATATATATAATAATTTTGAATTTCTATGGTCTAACAAGGAGGTCGTCAGAATTTTTTTAATTGACTTGAAAACAATTGTTTACAATATTACTTGATGTTGATATTTGAGAATTGCCCGTTCCGATCAAATTCGAACTTCCTATTTATTTTCAATTTTTGCTATGACTTAGTTATGAATTTTAAAAAGTATAAATGTCACAATGGTAATAATGCACAAGTTGCAAATTTGCAAACTGCAAAGAAGTGCAAAAACAAATACAAAAAATGAGTGGTATCCGCACTAGGTCAGGACTTCTTAAAATACTATTTTATTTGTTTCGTTTCAAATATGTTCTTGCAAATATCAAATTAGAAACACCACAATATAATAGATACGGGCCAAATCGAGCTGACAATATAGATACAAATTTGTTAAGTACAAATCGATTAATGTAAGTAAACTAAGCAATAGGGACGGAACCCCATAAATATTACTGGTGTTTAACCTCGTTTTGATTAGTTGCGACCTCACGCTTGTCGCGAATTACAGATAAGTATTGTCGAGTCATGCAGTGTTAGATAAATCCAGGACTACACCAGATGATCAGGTGAATAAAGATTATACATGACTTTTTATTTAGTGTTAATGTTGATGTGTTAAAAACTGTTTCCATGACAATTTCAAGAATGGATTATGTATGCAATGATGTGTGTATGATTGCAATGATTATATAATAAACAACATGCTATAGGGAAATGGTGAATTCGTTATCTTTGTGTCAATTTGAGCATATTTTATCTCTTGTATTGGTAATGTCCATATCTGCTTATAACTAGCTCACACATTTATCATATTTTATGTAGACACTACTTTCAACCAGTATTATAAGTAGATTAAATGATACACTACAAAGTAAATATAATGAATTCAACTATGTCATATTTAAGTATCAAAAGTAAATTCAGTATTGGTTATGATTATCAGACTCGATGTTTTTTTTACACAACTTTTAAATTTAAATGTTACTATGTAGCTTAAATTGCTTGTTGTTATTGTTAATGTTATCCTTTTAGTTCTTGTCCCGGTTGGTTCCACATCCTATTCTGTAACTTTAACCTGAAAAGGGAACATACAAGGAGCTCGTATAATATTATCAAATTAGTGCAACAAGAGTATGTGAAATAAAGCTTAAATAATAATACTAAATAATGAAGCTAAAGTAAAATGTTAAATGGTTTAAATGTTACTATGCTACAATCTCAGAACATTAGCTGGTCCGGGATGGATGTCTGTAGCAGATCGGTTGTCTTGGCGTTAATTGAGAGAGGCCTATGTCCAGCAATGGACCGATAAGGGCTGCTAATGATGATGATGATGTAGCTCACATTGTTGTAGCAAATTGTATATATAAATATTTTTCATTATTAAATTATACAACTTTTGATATAGCAGGTTGAGGTTGGACCTCACAATGGTTAATCAGACTGAATGTTGATTTAGACAGGAGAAAGCCTTCCTTGTGTGAAGTTGAAACTATTTATTAAACATGCATTGTATACATGATACAAGCATAGTGATAACCTACTGTGATAAAATTAATGATGTAAAAATTATCACAACTTATCTTGTGAGATTGTGATGATATGGATGTCTTAAGTTTACACAAATGTTACTTATAACAATAAAAATACCTTTACAAATTCTATCGCGGTTTAGTTATTTATTTAACCAGCCCAATGTTTCAGAAGCTTTACAGCAACCATGGTCATGGGTGGACTGCTGAAAAGCTTCTGAAATGTCAGGCTAGTTAAATAATAAAATAAAATGCTATAGTACCTGTAAAAGTAGTTTTATTGTAAAGATTGTGATGTATTAACAAAATTACAATATTTTGTCAATATGCTTACTTTTTATATGTTCGGGCTACAGCTGACCATAGATATTTAATATCTATGATCAGCAAAATGATTTACTTACAATATAGTATTTTATTTATAATTACCTAGTCAATGGCAGATCCATATCCACTAAGTGAATCAAGCTCAAAACTATCAAAATCCACTTCTGTAGTATTTCTAAATTCCATTGATAAAGAATAGAATAGGTTAGAAGTACTTTATTGAGTATATTAAAATTACATGCACAGTTACACATTAACAAACAGTACAACATTATGAAGAAAGCTTGACATAACTAATGTTGAACCTCTCTCAAAACAGTTTTATTAATTTATCACTAATATTTGTTTACTGTTATGAATTTATGATCCATTTACTAGTTCGATCCCTTGTATATTTGATAAATATTTACATCAGAAAAGTATGATAATGGTTTTAAAGGAAAAAACTAAAATATCACATGTCATTGGCCTGGTTAAAAATGAAAGATTTCTTTTATATTTTAAGAAGGAACACGTTGATTATGAAACCAATAATACACATGAAATGGGTCAGCATAGCCCTCCTTGATGATTCTTATATAGTTACTGTAGTAACGTTAACATATTAATGGTATTAGGAGGTGACTGCTGTCGTGTTGTACACACCTTGTGAGAATTTGTTTGCATAATTGGAGAAAACGATAAATTGGAGCCTTTTGATGACAACCAATGCCCATAGACTTCTGCATTACTTTCGTTTTACAGATGCGTAGCATTCGTATCCTCCAAGTTTACACACAAACTGCACAAAACGTGACATGCATGTCACTTTACGGCAGTGTCAAGTGAGCGAGAGGTTCCTCGGTCGTGCCGGTCCAATCCCAATGCAATGCAGCATGTTTAGGAGCATGTCTTTATAAAACTATTGTAGTGATTGTACCACTTATACTATGAGATGCCGTTTCGGCTTCTTTTGAATTAAAAGAAAACCACATCTTGTATGTGCAGCCAAAAATTTTTTTTGGGTTCTGTAACCAAAGGGTAAACTAAACGACCCTGTACTAAGGCTCAGCTGTCTGCCTGTCTGTCTGTATTTGACAGTTGGAATTTTTCACACAAATACATATATTTTTATTACCACTGTAACAAGAAATACTAAAAGTTTTTACAGAAACCTAGGTGTGCTAGTATCACCCACATGTTATCAGTTGTTAAAGTAATTTTAAGGAATACACAGTGGATAATTTCACATAGAACGCCAGAGATTTGTCTAAATAATACTTTAAATGCGGAAATTTGTATGGATGATTATTACTCAACCACACCAAAAGTACTGTACAGATTTTGGTGAGTGAAATGCTACACATTGTCTCATACACCCGAGTAACATGAGCTATACAAATGTTAACATTTGTAAGTGGTTTCGTTTGTAGTCCACGTGACGGAAACGCAGGCGTTAGCTAAGATGGCATCAGCAATAATAGCCCATGCGTTATAGAAATACTAACTTTTGTACGTGATTTTGTCTGAAGTCCACATGGACGAAGTCACGGCCGATAAAGTCATATATTGTTATTGCAAATAATTATTTATACAGGTGTTTACATTGTACCTTTGCTTTCTTATGAAATATATTTGTTGATGATCTGTTGCATCATTGCCTTTTAAACAAAAATAAATATTTTTATCCTCATGTCACAGACCCTAATTTTGATATTTTATAGGAATAGTTGCCATTAAAAGTGCATAACATTAAAGTTACTCGGATTTCGAAGCCTATGCAAGAGTATCTATTGAAATATTTATTATAAAAAAACATACAAAATAAAATATTTACTATATCAAATCATGCAGCAATGCAGCGGAATTGGACCGGCACGACTAGTCGCAAAGTGGCGCATTTCGTGCAGTTTGTGAGTTTCCGGTGGTCCGTTTAAAGGGAGGAGAGAAGTGTGCAACAGGTCTATGTAACTTTTATGCAGATGTTCATAAACATCGGTATCCATCAAAAGGTGTCGACTGCTAGTTGCGCCTCTGTATATGGTAAAAAAATGTGTAGGAAAGAAGAGTTATTTTTACGTATTTTTTTAATCAAAAGTAATAAATTTGTCTGATGTTTCCCTGGTCTGTAAAACAGAGAACCAAACTCTGTTTGGTTGCCTGATCCCATCTTCTGACAAGACTAGTAAAGATAATTAAGATGTCTCTAAATTTCTTGATTAATTACAAAAGCTTCTTCACACCAGCTCCCTAGTAGTATTCTCAAAGTAACTTCATCTAAAGGACAGTACTTCCCAATTCGTCTTTTCTACGTACCACTCTAGGAAGGAGCACAAGCTCGCGT
>JAFELO010002461.1:41972-77214 GCA_017140195.1 Eumaeus atala
TTAGCCGAAAGAAGAGAATTGCAAATGATGTAAGCACATGATATCTAAAATTACCTCGCAAGTTGCGACAGCTACCACGCAACAGACCCCAGCGGAGTGACACTTGACCTCTACCCAGCACGGCACACCGGCGTGACTGATAAATCCGCTATCGCACAACGACGAAGAAACACGTTACGTTATGCGCATTTTTTTTGCGACAACACTCTTAGTACGTTCAAACTAGCCGTGCCCAGTTGCACTCATAAAGTCTATCCCAATTAAACGTGACAATTCATTATAATATCCTAGATTGTAATCTATATGTGCCAAATTACGTCCAATTTAAATGCTTGGACGTTAAGTACTTTATACGAAATCCTACTAAACCCACATAATTAGGTACGGGGGTATGTTCGCAAAACTATTCAGACATGGCCCTCACAAAGTACACCGTAACTTCACGTCACTGTTTGAGAGACAAATTATTGTTTTGATGTTACCATAAGGGCTTTTTGGTAGTACGTGTCCCGGCATGCAAGTATAGCGCTGACCGTTATTGCGCAGAAGTACGAAGTACGAAATATGGGACCGGAGGGGCGAAGGCGGGTCGCGGGAGGTTCTCGCGTATCGGCCGTTGTGATTGGCTCTCCAGTCGTACACATGAGCAGCTAACTTCTCCACTTATCACTGGGCGCTACGGTTACTGGCCGGGACATGTGTGCGTATAAATTCTTCTACGGTTTACGTTTTTACGAATTTTTGCCCTGAAAGCTCTACAGTAACATTCGTGTTGCTTGTTTTTAACATTCAGAAGACCCTCGTAAAGTGAAAAACAAACCAATTTATGTAATACATATAACAAAAAATCCTACAACAAATGTCTCTAACGGATTTTTAAACTTCGGTATGATTCCGTTCCGTTTTTCTGATTGAGATATAGAACCCAAAAAACAGAAAACTAGAGCGACTGATGACATCTCAGGGTTATCTTATGTACGAAAATATATGTGTTTAAAACAGTAGTTTATTACTACGAATCTCTTGCGATATTATTTCTTATTGTGACTGTGTCGTGAGGCCGGCTGTTGGGCTGCGGTCGTTTAAACGTGCATACGTAACGTGACCCAGCCGTTAACAGCTGATAGACGAGTGATTGTTTAATGATGATGCCGTGATTGTAGACATAATTATCGTTGACGAAGATAACCAATTTAGTAAGAAGCTAAATGCAGCCTGAAACTGTATTTGTTACGTGACGGCGAAAAGTCCCTAACTGGTAGCGGGTGATTGATGTTTTTTGAGTCCCGGGGCAAGACGCGTCGCTTCTTATTCGTGATTCACCCGCCCGTGGTTGAAGTAGGGGAACGGGTCCCGCCAGTCATGATAGTCAGCGAGCTCTTCCAGCCCCCACGACAATGCAAGGGCAACTTTACCAACCGCGCGTGAGCTGCCCCTCACGTAAGAGACGAGGACGACGGGCCCGGTCCCATCGGCCAAGATAAAAATAGCTTATAATAATTAGCTGAAGTTAATCTTAGAAGGGGATTCTGTCCCCCTATCGACCACAGACGCCCTACGTGTCTTATAGTAGCCGATGAAGCTACACTGGGCACTTCCACCAGCATAGAGCATGCAAAAGAAAAAACGCGACTTTCCTGTTGCTCAGACATTGTGACACTTAAGCGCCAGAGGAATTTAATCTTTCCTCTAAAACAAAACGAGACATGAAGAAAGGGCCCTTTGCACGTGAGGATGTTAATGGGCGTCCTTAGTCACCAAGTGATTCCGATATCTTATGTCACTTTATCCTACAAAATTAGGGTATTTATTCTATGAAAGAACTTGGCCATCATATTTTTTTTTTCAGGAGAGTATGCGGGTTTTGACGAGAATGAGCCGACGTCTCGATCTGGTGGCAAGGGCCTGGTGATCAGGCGGCTGAAGGAGCAGCACGGCTACCAGCGGCTGGTGATGATTGGTGACGGCGCCACCGACGCCGAGGCCAGCCCACCCGCGGATGCCTTCATCGGTAACTGTCATCAATTGTTATAAAATAACACGCACAGAACGACTACTGAATAGGGGGCAAATGAGAATCGGAGCCTTTTGACAAATACCGATGCTCATGAACATCCACATAATTACTATGGCGATGCGTTGCCGTCCCCCCGCAATGGGCCACCGGCTACTCACAAACCGCACGAAACGCGACACTGAGCTATTGAGAGATCCATCTGCGCTGGATATATTATAGTGCACAATTGTTTGCGCAGACACAATTGCACTCTCTAATCCTTCATCCTCGTGGGACGGCAGTCCGACACGACCGGAGAGAAATCAGGCGCAGGACCGACGGCTTAACCTGCTCTCCGAGGCACGGGGTTGTAACAACACGAACATACTAACTCCGGACAGTTGTTAGAAGTTGGAAAATCCTAAGAGCACTTTTTTGTATGTCCCGACCCGGGATTTGAACCCGGGACTTCTCGTATGTGGCTGAACATGCTTACCACTAGACCACGAGGCAGTTCAATAGGAGGATGTGGTGTGCACTATGCAGCATGGCACTACCTCTTCCTACTATATTAAATTCAATTTTAAAAACATATTAGACTTCTATTTTACATTATCCGGGGGCAAAAGAGGAATAGGGGCCTTTTGAAGGTTACCTACGCTCTTAAACACCTGCCTGAGGGCCACTTGCTTAATATAAGATCCTATGACTAATCCTAATAATATCTAATTACTAATAATATCTAATTACTAATACTATATTATATATCCTCTACACTAGGATTTGGCGGTAATGTAGTACGCGAGGAGGTGAAAAAGAAGGCGGCGTGGTACGTCACCGACTTCCAGGAGCTGATCGACTCCCTCGCCATACAGACCAAGTAGATATGAGAGTTTGACATGTACGCAAGGCGTTACACTACAATTTGGTTACAAATACGTACAGAAGTAGTGACATGTGACAACTTCACTAGGCCCATGTTATTGTCCTCGGGATTTGAAACTTCACCACTTAGTAACATCTCTCTACGTCAGACTAGTGTTATCAGATGAAGACGCAAAGGAACATTTTGTATAACCTTGTTATCGATATTTGTACGAGGTCATTTTTATAACACCAGCAAACTCTCAGGAATAGATAGCTAATGTCTTAGATAACAAATAACTTTTGTTCTATCACATTCGAGTAACTATCGATAAAGCATTTAAAATTAAGACATTAATTCGAAATGTCCTCTGCAAGTTTTTATTGTACTGTCGTGACATTTGCAAGTCTACGTTCAAAGCTACGGCTTTGAGCCTCCTCTAATCTTTCTCGCCTTTCCCGCGAATCGCGTAGAGTTTATAACATTCAAACGGATCATTAAATTTATATTTATTATGGAAGGAAAAGTAAATTACAGACTTTGAAAAGTCACAGAGTTTTTTATATAGTTTTATGTATCTATTCCTACGATCTTGCAAAAATATTATTTCAGTATATATATCTATAACAGTGGTAATAATATTATTTCTCGGTCGAATCAAAATGACTATGATTCGATTTGAAGCGAAGTTGACTGAAGGTGTTGTTCACATGTTCAAACACTTCCTCACTAATGCTCAACTGTGTACTGTTATCTTGTACTAGTAGCAAGACCTACAGTAATTTTTTCTTTGGCTCCGATTATAAAACTATACCTGTTTTGCATTTATTAATTCCGTAGACAATTTGAAAAAAAAAATAAAAACAATTTTCAACGATAATTGAATAGATCAAATTGTTGCAATAAAAGTAATCTAAAGGATTATTCAGGTTTCGATAATGCCACAAATATAATAAAAGTATCAGAAGCTTTAAATTTATTTAGTTAGTCCGATTTATACAAAAAGTGCCAGTTCGCTCTGAGAAATTTAAATTAGTCAGGTCAGTGTCACATTAAAAAAAAGTGACATGAGGGTATATGGCAATACAATCCTCTCTTGACCGGCTTGTTGTGAGGGTATATGGTAATACAATCCTCTCTTGACTGGCTTGTTGAGAGGGTATATGGGAATACAATCCTCTCTTGACCGGCTTGTTGTGAGGGTATATGGCAATACAATCCTTTGTTGAACGGCTTGCTGTAAGGGTATATGGCAATACAATCCTCTTTTGACTGGCTTGTTGTGAGGGTATATGGCAATACAATACTCTCTTGGCCGGCTTGTTGTGAGGGTATATGGCAATACAATCCTCTCTTGACCGGCTTGTTGTGAGGGTGTATGGCAATACAATTCTCTCTTGACCGGCTTGTGAGGGTATATGGCAATACAATCCTCTCTTGACCGGCTTGTTGTGAGAGTATATGGCAATACAATCCTCTCTTGACCAGATTGTTGTTAATGCAACATTCATATTGTTATTTAATAGTAATATCTAAATAAACGTAAAAGTTAGTCTTATTGCAACATGTAACGCGAATATTATAAAACCTATGGAATCAAAAAGTGAAAATCCAAACATGATGTATACAATGTTTAAATGTTGAATAGTCTGGGCATTTATGTGGTGATTTTTAATGTGATGTGGTACTTTGAGTACATTTTTTGATATTATTAGACCTAGTCTAAATAAAAGAAAGATTTGAAATCAGTTTTACGAGTGAAAAAATATTCACTAAATGAAGGAATTGAATTTCGAACAAATTATTCGATTATGGAAAATGTTTTACCAATTTGTTGTTCGATGCTTATTGTAACATTTCGAAATATTTTCTTTAATGATAATACTTATTATTTATGATTGTATGTAGTAAAATTTTACGTGGATTTGGTTCTTAAAAATCAATATTAATAAAAATTAAATAACATTTAGTGGCCATAAGTATTAGCGCAGGAGAAGAAAGTGAACGGAATATTTAAATATTTCTGAAAACTTGTCAGCATTAAATGAGTAAACGAATGTTTTATTTGTTGTATTGTAATTTAATTATTCCATTATTACACAATTTTAGTAATTTAATTATTCATTTTGCATTGTGTTATTTAAATGGCATTATTTTTTTGTGTTAGAACAATTTTATAATCATTAGAATTGTATGTATTTTGTAATACATAATTAAGATGTATCTTCTCTTAACTTATTGTTGGTATGAAACCTTTGTTAATATCAAACATGGCTGTGTACTTCTTTAGGTATATAAACATAAGAAATTATTTTTATAAATAAATATTTAATGCTTTTTACATGTAATGTTTATTTGTTCAAAATAATAAAAATAAATTCACAACAATTATATACTACAAAATAAATATAATATAAAAATAATTAGCTTTACAAAAAAAATAATTCTTGCGGGGCAGCCAGTACTTGTAGGTATGCCTCCATATCCGTACCTATGCCCATAAACATCCGCATAAAGGCCAATTGGCTACAGGACTCTCACGAATGGTACCAAATGCATCAGGCTAGCGGCCAGCTCACTCCGGAATTATGTGAGTTCGTTGTGACGGCCAGAATTTTCGGCCTCAATACTTGCGTGAACTGCAGCTCTTGTATGGCTTGTGGATATGTTTATTAGGTAATCGACATCGGCAAACTGTCATCTGATGATAGGTGACTACACACCCTTCATGTCATAAGGCAGAGAACTAGGGTATCGGATATCACGCGACGAATAGGCTGGGGAATTTCATTCTCTAGAAGAGACTGGGCAATGTCCAAGTTGTATCCCACTAGTTTACAGATCTGTAGGACCTTCATAGATAGGAGCGGATGTACCTGTTAGGCTCAGGGTCATGGCCCCGTGGATGCAAGTTATCGGAGGAATGGCAAATAGCTCAATAATTAATGCATAATGTTAACATTACACGTTACCATAACAACAAATTATATCAATGATAAGTCTAAGTTTGTCGGGACAGTAAATTTACACATACTTAGAGATGGTTCAAAATAGGACAACAATGGTAAAATATTTTTTCAAATCGATCCAGTAGCTTCAGAGCCTATCCAGTGCAAACAAACAAACAAACAATCAAATATTTCCTTTTCGATACATATAGATATCAAAAAAGGTTAGATTGTCTTCAGACAAGAGTAACACGCCTGACAATAAGTTTAGAGCAAATCCTTATAAACTGATGTCGACATTTTTAACATTCTTGACCCTGAACAAGCGTGTAATAATTATTTCGAACTTTTTACTCTCTCTGCAGTAGCAATGTTACATTGCTGTCAAAAATCTTCCACAGACCTCTTGCTCAAGTAATATCGGCGTTAGGTGGTGGCTTTTTTAATTTTGACGACCGGCTGGCTCAGCTCAGCCCGCTCCCCCCTCCATCCTCTGACGTGTGAGGTGAGTCTACGCCGTCGCGTTTCGAGTGGACCGTAATAATCACCGGTGGTCCATTGGGGAGAAAGAGTTGAAAACATGGCAAAGCATAATATCAGCCTGGTTATGTTTGCATAACTATGCTGATATTATGCTTTGCCATGTTTAGAGGGGCCTGCTCGTTTTCCCAATGTGCTCGTTTTGCTATGAAATGTGTGTGTATGCTTATGTACACTCGTTGGAAGTTATGCTTCTTTCGCGTAACAAGATAAAAATCTTTAAAATTTATCTTTATTATTCTAAGTTTGTAGTAAAACCGACACTAACAATAGAAAAAAAAGGTATTTAACACATTGAAAGTTTTGTAAGAGATTGACAACTTTTTGTAAAACCAAACTGTTGACTATCAAGATTTCGGATTTCCGTGATGGTATTTTTTTTATAGAATAGGGGCAAATGAGCAATCAGAGATTTTTTACTACTACCAACGCCCATGAACATCCACATAATTACTATGACGATGCGTTGCCCCCCTCCCCCCCTCTCAATAGGCCACCGGCCACTCACAATTTCTTCCTAACGCGCCAAAGGCGATGTAACTTTAATTCCGTGACTACTCCCTGCTATTCACTATGCAGTAGGTAGGTATAAACTGAAGTCCAAAGGGGCGCCCGCTAGCGCAGTTACAGCTGTATGCTAACGCGTTCCCGCGACTACATCAGTAGGCGGACGTAATGGAACAAGCCTCATTGGAGGTTTTAGTGCTTACATAGCGCCGGCTTCCCTGGTTTCGATGGTATGCCTAAAAACATTTCTCCAGTGTAAGAATCAAAGATTAGCAAGAGGCAGTGTCATACTGCATTGCAGTGCTTTCGACCAATTGTGTCATAAATATTGCTGGTAGCAGACAATATAACACGCAATAGGGCCAAGTGTATAATTAATTATAACGTGTAGTCAATGTGATAGGCATTTATACATGTCGTGGTGATGCATAGCAGCCGGGCTTCACTTAGCTGCCGTCTCTTCTTTTACTGTTTAAGTCATCGCAATCCCGTACTGTCTTTGCCTGAAACTGGAAACACTTCCTCGTATTTTCTTGCGATTAAATTCGGAGCGTTTATTAAGGCAGTTTTTAGTATTCCCTTGGGGTCCCTCAAAGGGTCAGAAGTGGTGGCCGCAGTCGATCGTGGTGACACAGCAATAGGAGCGGTGGGAAAATGTGGTGGTGTTCAGGCCAACACATCCGGGGATGTATCTACCACTTGTTCACGTGATACTGTTCACCTTAAGACGGATGGCTATCCTGTCACGTTTGGTCAGGTTTATAACGTCGGCGAAGTGTCTGTATAACCACACTGATGTTAATGGTCAAAGGCTCCGATTGTTATGATGGCTCGTCTGTCCATTGCTTTTATAAATTATTAAAACTATCGCCTTAGACTTTCCTCTTTTATGTATGTTTCCCTTGGTAGAGGTTTTTACGTCTAGTTTTTATCCTAACTTTTCATTGTATTGTAGGGCAACTGAGATGTCAAACTCCTCTGTAATGACTCACAGATCATATGAAACTGCTGCACAGCTGTCACTGTACGGCAGCTGTCACTGTACGGCAGTATCATATGAGCGAGAGGTACCTCCCCCGTTGTGCTGGCCCGATTCGACTGTAATAAATATGCCACGAAGCAGGCAATAATAGGTTGATCACACGATACCGCTATGACGTGACAGCTATGGTGACGCGTCTTGTGTGATCTATAGTGCCGCCCAACCCTAATTTCTACTACTGCGGGTACCTCTATAGAGACTAGCAAACTGCGCAGGAAATACTATACTATGCAGACTCAATATGTACTCTCAATTCTCTCACTCTCCTATTCCAATGGGATTCAGTCAGAGAAAACAGGCGCAGGACCGACGGCTTAACGTGTTCTCCGAACCAGGAGGATAACACTGCCAATTCACTGACTCCGGTCGGTTATTAGAAATTGATAAAGTCCAAAAATACTTTCGTTCGACCCGGGAATCTAAACCACGCGTGTGGTTGAACATGCTATATACATGATATAAAACAAAGAGTCCACGAAAGTTGCTGTCCGTAAGTGATCGATTTTCATCGGTGACAAAATCTACGGATCAACCCCCAGGAAGAATTCTTGTACACAAATTATTCTTCTTCTTCATTCAAGCAAATAATTGTTATTTTTCATTTCTTTCTTTGACGACTACCCATATTCGCATCCGCTTTAATGTCATGCAGATGTGCTTTTTTCCTCCTCCCTTCCAAAGGGGCCGGCGAGGCTTGACGGATTTCAACGTACCACATGTCTTTTAGATGGTAAGGGTGTCTTTTAGATCTGTCATGATGTATTCTTTGATTTTTTACTTTTTGATTTTGCTATAAAATTGGTTAGAACGAAATCGTTTTAGTTGTTTAAGAGATGTGTGATTTTTTTTTGCTACTACGAAAGCCGTTATGGACGAGTTCGTGTCGACCTTGGCCGATTGTTTCACCCAAATTTTTTAAAAGTAAATACTCCGAGGAGGAGGAAGCGCTCTCGGTACCCCTCTTACTAGCAGAGGGGACGAAAGAGCAGCAGGAGAAGGCGCTTTTGCGAACGGGGCAAGGGGCGAGGATGGCAACCTCACCCCATTGCACTGTCCCAAAGTCGGTGGGGTTGTCCTGTACTGCCGGGCAATCCCATCTGTGGAGGTGGAGTCGGTCCCTCAGGGGGCTGTGGCCTGATGATTTGTTGTTTCAGGGTACCTCACCAAGTGCGGCACTGATGGCACTCGCGGTAGTTTTTGTGCCGCGAGTCCCACACATCAGTGGACGCCACCCAGGGCCGTGAAGGCGCGTAAATGCGTTTTCCCCGCGTCAACAAAAAAAAGGTTCATAATCTATGATTTTATATGTCAACCAAGTCAGTAAGATTATTGTGTAGGCAGTCCACTTCGTTATAATGGTCACCGCCTAGCCAATTACTGGCAGCTGTTAGTATGAGAACGTATTATATCTGGTTGGTAGAGATAGGCATCTGACCTTTCAAGCCCTCATATATAGAAGCCGCAAAATATAAACTAACAGCACATCTAATTTCAGGCCGAGTTTTCACAAATCACTTCAAGAGTCGCGGTTAAGTCCCCATTAAAAATGATGTCTTAAGTTTACGCGAATGTTAGACATTACAATAAAACTACTTTTATATATGATGATGCGCAGGACCGGGGAGATTGGTGTGAAAATGAAGAGGCCTATACACAGTAGTGGGCAGATTGTTGCTGATAAGTAATTAGCCTATCCTAATAGGCTAATTACTTATTTAATTAACTCGCAAATCTTATATATAAAATTCTCTTGTCACAACGTTTACCTTAATCGTCCGAAACGGCTTGACCAACTTTTAACATATTTGTTTACATATTCAGTATATCTGAGAATCGGCTACTATCTATTTGTCATGCCCCGAAGTGATGAGGGTTGTTCACCTATAATAGTAAGAAGGGGTAGTGCCATGCTACATAGGAGGAGGTAGTGCCATGCATAGTGCATGCCACAACATCCTCGTATGCAACGGAATTGAGCCGGCACGAAGAGTTACCTCTCGCTTACATAATACCGCCGTAAAGTGATATCTTCATTGTCGCGTTTCGTGCGGTTTGCGAGTAGCCGGTGGTCCATTGGGGGGGGGGGGAAGGGAAGGAGTGCAACACGTTGACATAATAATTACGCTGATGTTCATGGGCGTCGGTAGTCGTAAAAATAGGCTCCAATTGCTCGTTTGCCCGTTATGTTGACTTCACGTTTGGGCACCGCACGCTTTGGAAGGTTTCCACAATGGGATGTCCCCAGGGTTCGGTATTGGGCCCCACACTATGGAAACTCCTCCTGGATGACATCCTTAAATTGCTGGGACCAGAGGGTGTAAGTTGTGTGGCATACGCAGACGATTTGACGCTTACTATCGAGGCACCGTCGCGCGCCGTTATCAAGCGGAAATGTTCCACGATCTTGAACAGTTTATCGGATTGGGGGACTCGTAATAGGCTAACATTTTCCGCAGCCAAGTCCGAACATTAGGATGAATGGTATCTGTGACTAATGTGCCTGGGGTACACATAAACGGTGCTAGATCTTTTGCGCTGCATGCCGCCAGCTCTTTCGGGAAGGTCTCATGTGTCTCTACCTCCTCGCGGGGTGTGAAGTACCGGGCACTTAGGTTCCTGTATCACGGAACCTATGTTGTAATCCTGACATATGCTGCAGCGTTTTGGTGTCGACGCTCGCATTTGAATGTTGTACGTAGTGCATTATTAAGCACCCAAAGACCAGCTTTGATTTTATTGACGAAGGCCTACAGGTCATGCAGCAGCGCGGCGCTACGAGTATCGGCCGGCGTTCTGCCTGCCGATCTGGAGGTTCTTCGAGCGAAACGCGTGCAGGAGGAGTGCGCGGGGCTCAAGGGCAAGGAGCGCCAGGATAGGAAAAGCGCTATTGCGGACGATGTCATCTCCACTTGGCAGTCACGCTGGGCCGCGTGTGGGAGGGAGCTGTACTGCTTCTTTTCAGAAGTTAAAACGTGTCTGGCATACCAATGGGTGGAACCTGAGTACGTTATTTCGCAGATAATAATAGGGCACGGGCGCCTTAGAGATCGTCTGCACGGGATGGCGTTATGTGACATGCCATCATTTCCTTGCGGTCATGAAGCTGGAACCAGAGACCATGTACCGTGGGAATGTGACTTGTACAAAAACCAGCGAAATATCATGCTGGACGGCATCCAACGGACGACAGTGGGCCCAGTCTATCACCAGAATTTGGTCGCAACGGAACAGAGTTTTAGGCAATTGGGGACATTTGCGCATACATGGCACGCGAAGAGGAAGGATAGGTAATAGGTAACGACGTAGCTGCATCGAGATAATCAGGACTGACGAGGCCGACGACAGCTTCTGCCTTTGTGGTGTCAGGCCCCAGTAAGGGGAGAGTGAAATAACGAGAGGGCATTTAACTAGTGTATTGGGAGTCAAGAATTGCACGTTGGATAACAGAGCCAGTAAGCAAACCCCCGTATATCTCCCATGTTTCGCTCCGTACACCGAGAGGTGGATAGGAGCATGGGTGAAGGTGGGTAACTACTCATTTGCACCCTTATTCTATAAAAAAAGTACCTATAACACTTTTTTAAATGTTCACACGATACAATGACGACAAATTCAATTTATGACAGAACAACATCTGTCGGGAAAGCTTGTTAACTATAAGTTTCGTTTGGACAGCGTTATCAACAATCGTTTTCTGTTAGCTGTTACCTGTTGGTCTGCGAACTACAGACAAAAAGTTTGTATTGTAAATCACGTGTAAGGTGTGTCGTTTGTATTGTAAATCACGTGTAAGATGTGTCGTTTGTATTGTAAATCACGTGTAAGATGTATCGTTTCTACAGCCTACGAATACGGACGTGTGCGCTACATGATTATAAAGTTTCATAAAAATCCATTTAGTAGTTTTTACGTGAAAGATTAACAAACATATATACATACATACACACTTTAGCGTTTATAATATTAGTAGGATCAGGTGTAAGTACTACAAAGTTATCTGTAGACCTCACTAGAATGTCAAGCCCTTCTCCGGTCTCCTTACATCTCCCAGCGCTCGTTCCGTGGCGTCTGTACGTAGGCGTACTGTACTGGAGCTTCGACTTAACGTCATCATACAGATACTATAGGGTTCCACACTTTACTACTAAAGTGTAAAATAGCTTTTCGATACTTAATTTTTAACTACTACATTATAGGGGTTTTGAATATTACTGACACTCGTAGGTATCGGCATTGTGGCCATGCAGGTGTGTTATTCATTTCTACCATCCTCTAATGGGCCATCAGCTATTAGCAAACTGCACAAAATGCGACACCATAGCTGTCACTTTGTGGCGGTATCATGTGAACAAGTGGTGCGTATCTCTATCCAGCTATACATCGGATTACACTACCTCTTACTAATGAGATCTTTAAAAACATTAGGGAAAAAAACACTGAAGTATCAAAGTTTTTTCGTAGGTCGTAACACAAAGTTCATAAGATGATTATTCAGTTTCCTCATCTTTCTTATCTCCCTATACAGCTTGCGTCTGTGCATACTTCTAGTGGAATCTTTGGTCATCCTACATAAATAACCACTTTCAGCATTACATTTCCGTTTCAAATATAGCTCCGTCTGTTTTTCACGTGAAGAGATTATAGGACCAAATGAATCTTCCAGTTCATCATCTCTGGCCTGAAAGTAATCTTCTGTCGTGCTTGGTAAATATTGAATTTCGCCGAAGTGAGGTGGATAATCAGTTATCAATTCAGCTTGTACTGAAGGTAGTAGGAATAATTTGTTTGTGATTACCGTTGGTGTTTTGGATTCCGGAGCACTAGGAGTAGTGATATTTGTTTCTTCAGTAGTAGTAGTTGTATTTGTATTTGGAACAGTGATAATTGTTTCTACAGTAGTAGTTATTGTAGTTGGAGTAGTGGTAGTTATTTCTTTAGGAGTATTAGTTGTTACTTCAGAAGTGGTAATTCTTTCTTTAGGAATGGTAGTGGTTTCTACAGAAGTGGTAGCTGCTTCTTCAGAAGTGGTAGTTGGTTCTTCAGCAGTGTAAATTGTTTCTTCAGGAATGGTAGTTTTTTCTTCAGGAGTGTTAGTTGTTTCTTCAGAAGTGGTAGTTGTTTGTTCAGGAGTGGTAGTTGTTTCTTCAGGGGTGGTAGCTGTTTCTTCAGAAGTGGTAGTTGTTTCTTCAGGAGTGTTAGTTGTTTCTTCAGAAGTAGTAGTTGTTTCCTCAGAAATGGTAGTTGTTTCTTCAGGAATGGTAGTTGTTTCTTCGGAAGTGATAGGTATTTCTTTAGTAGTAGTAGTTGTTTTTTCAGTAGTAGCTGTTGTTGCTGGAGTAGTGGGAGTAGTTATTGTAGTTCGAATAGTGGGAGTTGATGTTTCAGTAGTACTTGGTGTTTCAATATTGGCTACTGTAGTTTCCAATTTTGGTGTAGGAAATAGAGGAATCGGATAAATATAAGGTTGCATTACTATAGGCCTGGGAACCATAGGTAATGGCATAAGTGGAGCATAGCAAGCAAGGCACTGCATGTTACTAAAATCCCCCACGTATCCTTTAATGGAACTTGCAATAATCATCACCGTGAATAATATCTGAAATTAAAAAGTCATTATGGAAATAGCTAATTATGTTTGTGGAGCTTAACCTCTGAAGAAATTGGCTTCGCGGATAGAGTCCAGCCCTTCGGAAGCGTACCTAATCAACCAAAATCTCTTGTTGTCAAGCTAACGGACCGATCAATTAAGAATAATCTCATACCAAGTGTACCAAAAGTCACGGGCTTGACATCGCAATAGGAGGTACACCGAACAGAATCTTGGTACTAGATGACTTGATCCCGTAGAACAAGGCCCTTTTGAAAGAAGCCAAAAACACAAAATGTTATAACTTTGCATAGGTGAGAAATTGCCATATTTTTAAGGAAACACGAGGAATCTCCGGTGACAAAAATAAATTGAAAAAAGGATCTACAGAAAATCATATAACATCTCCGTCAACAATTAATGTATTGTACATTTTAATAGTTAACCTCAGTTACTATGAGAGTTTCATTAATATTCATTCTCGGTTTGTATTATGTCTGTCGACATTTGTCTAAACTTGTACCTACAAAGGACACTCAACATTGTTCATCACATGATCATACTTTAGCTAAAGTGTTGCACTTTATAAGCTTTTACTTACCTCTTTCTGTGTACTGGCCAAACATAAATACAAAACAAGTGAAAAAAATCTACAAGGTTCCTAAAATATTCCATCAGAACGTTCGGGGACTACGTATAAAACTATCGGGATTGAGGCAGTACAATTTCTCCACAAACTTGGAATATAACACTCTAGATCTAGCCTATTATGATATAGCAATTTTCTGCCTGAAGCTTATAAATCTCCATACTCTATTGTCCCAGCAGATGTTTACCATACACCCCTTCAAATCTACACAACCGACCAAAATGTTAAAGCTTTTAAAAGTTTTTTCAAAAAGCATACACAATTTTCATAAATTTAATTTTCTCTGAAATAAGTCACTGTTTGAAAAAAAATACTTGGGACGATATTTTAATACACACACGCGCGTACAGACATCCCGGGAACAGCTTTGGTCAACGTGATAACCACAACGTGCTGGGTGACGGGGGTTACTGGTTGGCGACCTGAACTCCAAGCATCCTGCTTGGGGATTGGCTGTCACGAACAACGCTGGCTTCAGACTACTGGAGGATTCGTAACAGCGCGGTCACACGGTGTAAGGGCCTCCGTGGATAGGACTATCCACGTGCCTACGGATCCCCTGCGCACCCCGGACGTTTTGGACATTCCAATACACCAGAACCTCAAGTGTACAGCCAACATCGATGTCCTTTACGACCTCGAGACACAACATTTACTCATTCCCGTTACACTTGATCTCGAAATGATCCTTAAAGAAGGAATGTGAACCCGAGAGTGGAACGACTGGGTCGTCTATCAGGATAGTCTAGCCGACTTCACCATCGCCGGGCAGCTGTCTACCCCGGACGATATGGAAGCCGCTGCCAGCCGCTTCACGGATAAAATCCGGGAGGCGCGGGCAACAGCAACCACCATAGCACCGATGACAACGCGCCCGCAGGGTGCGCTCCCCTCAAGCCTACTGTCGGACCTGCAGAGGAAACGACAGATGAGGAAACTCTGGGCCCGAACCAGCTGCCCGCGGATCAAGTCATTACTCAACAAATTGGCCGAGGAACTGTCTGTGTAGGTGACGGAGTGTCGAGGAGCAGGCTGGAGACTACAATATTCTATGCCGGCGAAAACGACACTAACCTGCATGCCTTAAACAGATGTCTCATTAGGCCAATAACCACCATCAGTCCACTGCTAGCCACCATATGCGCCAAAACACTACGAAGCCCAGGCTCGCGCTGAAGTCCTCGCATTACATCTACATACACAGCTTTCACCACATCCAGTGGCGCCATCATCCGCAGAGTGCTACGAGCAGGTAGAGTGCCGAATTCGAAAGCTCCTTCAGAGCCGCGGAGTCGGGCTCTGAAGGTGAAGCTTTCAATTCGGCCGCTCAGCGGGTTTTCTAGAGTAAGTCCACCACTCAGCGGGATGGATGTCATCTCCGCCTCTGAGTGGCGGAAAGTCACAATACGCCGCTCGAGGCGCAAAGCTCCAGGCCCCGACGATATCCGCCTCACCATGCTGGTGATGATGCCTATGCGTACTCTCAGACAGATTACTAATGGCATACTTCGGACGGCCCACTTTCCGGACACCTGGAAAAAGGGGAGAGTCTTCATTCTGCCGAGGTCGGGCAAGCCCCGTAGCCTGCCCGGAAGCTACCCTCCGATAACGCTACTGTCGCATATTCCAAGTTGTTCTAGAGGCTTCTGATTCGGAGGCTGAGGCTGTACATTCCCATAAGGGATGAATAGTTCGGCTTCTGGAGCGGCCACTCGACCACTTGTCGGCGGAGATGTACAAAGGGAGACCTGGGGCTCCTATTGTTGCTGCGGACGCCGGCGTCCCACTGGCGCTTGTGAGACTAGTGACATCATTCTTGAAAGGTAGGACTTTCCGGGTAGCGGTAGAGTGGATGCACTCCTCGGTGTAGGCCATACCGGAATCCCCTTTCCTGCACGCAGCCCATACCAACGACATCCCCACACTCAATGAACACTCGGGAGAGGGTGCTCGTACTATTTGCCGATGACAGCGCCTACGTAACATCGTCTCGACAGCCGGAGCTCGCAACTGGGCGCATGCAGCGCATTCTGGACCGCTTGCTAGAGTGGAGTGGCTCGACAAGTGGCGCATGTCCGTCAAAGTGGATAAGACGCCGGCGCTTAAGTCAGCAATTTGGAGTCATCTCCATGCCGGGGCGGTTAAAGTTTAGAGGCCAGGATGTGTCTTGGGAATCTCCGATCGGGTACCTCGGATGCAGTATCGATCGAGCGCTGTGGATGGGCTCGCAGATTGACCGAATGGTCAATCAGGCGAGGGCAGGCCGCGCCTTATTGCGACGCGTACTAGCATCCGGTCTTCCTACATGGACGAAGCTGGGGATTTGCAAGACATATATCCGGTCACACCTCACTTACACCGCCTCCGCATGGTACGTCTAACCTCCCAGGCCCAGCGGAAACATCTTGCTACGGGTGAACACGGGAGCCGGTCGCTACGTCCCAACGAAATGATCGCGCGTAACTTGCGGATAGGGTCACTGTAGGAGTTTGTGGTTCGATTGTCGAGCGCTATGTTTAGTAGGGCAGACAATGGACCGCATGCTGCAAATAAATTCCTTTTTACATAGCAAACAATATATTCATACATACTTACACACATGCCTGTGTAAGGCACACACAGATAAACGCATGCAAACACAATAAAACAGTATACACAAAAAAATTTGCATGCTACCCTATATAAAATTTATTTATTTTTCATCTTGTAACTTTAAGTTGTATTTGTATGTATAACGATTGAGTTAAACTATAATAAGTTAATACTGTAGAGCTGTTGGATTACCAATAAATAAATAAATAAACGTCACAAGTTATATATAAGTACCCGTAGAATTATACTTATTTACTTCTTCTGATTAACACAAACAGTGCTTACTGTGCTTGCTGCCTTGAGGTGTTATTTTTGGTTTTTGATCTGATTATATGGATTGTAGGCTAATTGATACTAAAGAATTGTAGGTAAACATAAAATTAAGCCACGGTTTACTAGAGTAGCAGGATTCCCACACGGCTTTAACATATGGAAAAATGAAGACAGGCCTTTTAAGGCGATGAAGTTTAAGTTCAGAATAATATGAGAAATATTGAACAACAGTTGCCCGACCTGGGGATCGAACCCAGGACCCCACGCGGTTAACGTCTTAACAGGCGACACCCGCACCGTTACACCACAGAGGCGAGCACACATTACATTGTCCGGGATTGAAGTGTGCCTGAAGTGGCCACAAGCTTGCCACCTATGACATCTTGGGCCACAGTACCCTGGCTAATCGTGGGTGTTCTAGTATATCTACTGGACATACAAGTTATGGATGTACTAGCACACCTCTGCCCACCTCTACGGGGATAACAGGCGGGAAGGTACTTTACTTTTAAAGTTTAAGTTGGACCGCCGGGACTGACTTTACACACTCAGTGAGTTATAATTGCTACGTTAGTAATAATACCTAAATGCCTCCGCCAAAGACTTTATATATATAGACAAGAAGTCCGCCGCTATACCAGACCCATTAAGACCATATTCCTTAAAGGCCGGCAACGAGTCTGTAGGACGCCTAGCCTTGCAAACGTCTAAGGGCTGCGGTATTACACATCTTCTCGTTTACCCCTATCTCATAGGAAGTGTTCACTCCTGTAGTGGATTTATTTTATTAAATCATTTGAAGTGACAGCGCCGCTGTCACGTTTCGATCGTTTTATGGGTAACCGGTAGCTCATTGGGTCATCATGTTAAGAGGGCAACGCATCTGCGTAATTAACATGCGAATGTCCGTCGGTAGTCATCAAAAAGCTCGTTTGCTCTATTAAGATAAAAAAAATGTAACCGACAACCGACGCCCATAAACATCCACGTAATTACTATGCCGATGCGTCGCGATCCTTCTCCCCTCTCCAATGGGCCGCCGCCTACTCACAAAAGAACAGAAGCGTATATTGACTTTACGATTTCAACCACCTTTCTGTAGGAAACCACGCATTGTCAGGTTAAAGTATGAACTTGGTTTTATTGTAATGGATGCTTCGAAATGACATATAAGCTTCATTATATGTGATTTTTGCGCGAAAGTTTTTTTTGGTTCCCTTGTAGTCCTTTTAAGAAATGTGCAACATTCAACTATCAGTTGTTTTTTTTTATTCAGCCTCGAGCGGAAAGACTACTACTACTTACAACTACTTTGAAAATTTAAGTTATTTTTGAAGACGAGTTACAATGCGGAATTAATGGGGCAGAAACAGCTCGCAATGTCAATACTGCGTTTGGAGAGGGTACGGCTAATATACGCGCCGTGAGATCCGGATTTAACCGCTTTCATGATGGAAAACTTTGATTTAAAGAACGAACCACGTGGGAGACCGCTCACACGGGTGAATAATAAATTGGAAGAGATAGCGAAAGCTGATCCGAGCCAAACTTCCAAAGAATTAACGGAATGGTTTAACGTTACCCTACCAATAATATTGATTCATTTGCGTCAAATCAATAAAATAAAAAAAACATATGCAAAATGTGTGCCTCATGATTTGACAGATCTGCTGGATCGCGTGTTGAAACTTGTGTTGCCTCGTTGAATCAATTTTTGTAGTATAGCGGACACCCGCATTAAACATCGATACAGATATAAAGGAATATTCGATCGAATTGTGACTTGCGATGTAAAGTCGAATCTTTACGTTAGCAGAAAGCGAAATGGCTGATCCCAGCTGCAATGCAGTCTAACTAGACTCCTAAGCGAAGCTTAGCAATAAAATAGCAATTGTTTCGTAGTCTCAGCGTGGTGTTATTAATATATTTCTACGTTCTGGTGAAGCAATAACGGCAGATGTCTACTGTGACAAACTCCGAAATTCACACAAGAACGCATTTGAACTCTACAGGAACTGTAACTAAAAACCATTCGTCATCCTCGCCATACCCAAGTATTCGCCAGATCTGGCTCCAACGGACCATTTTTCCGTCATTTGGAAAATTTACAACGCGAAAAAAAAAATTCTTCTCAGGAGCCGCCTCCTACGTACGTAATGCTTCCTCATCACACAGCTTGTCGAATCTAGGTCACCAGAGTTCTATCGCAAAGGCATAAATGACGTTCCTATTAGATGGCAGCAATGTACAGATAATAATGATAGTTATTTTCATTAAACAAATGAGATAAGTTAAAAAAACTAATTTCAAATTTTCAGTACGAATCAGCGATTTTATTCTTTAACCCCTAATATTTACTACGATGTATATGGGGGTCTACGTAATTTTTGGTACGATTACGTGTAGGTACACACTTAATTATATAGACAAGACAAACCTGGCTAGCACAATTTTAAAGCCTAAAATCATTTACATGTGAACTCATATCAGCCATTATTCCATGCCTATAACTTTAGCGGTTTCTGCGTTAATGTTAGACAGAGGAAATTAACTTATACTATTTTTTATACATATACATTACTTACGTAACCACTTGAATCCATGTGCATTTTGTATAAAATAGAAAAAAATATATTACATACATGGTTTCCTTACAATACATTATTCGAACAATAAAAATATATGATTGAAAATTTACGCTTGTTGTTATAAATTTACGATCACTTTTATTTGTGAAATATATGTTGAAGTCGTTTCACAAAATACACTTCAACTCACAGTTCACATATAAAACGGCATTAAAAGAACTTGGACTACACTTATGTATAACACTGCTAAGTTCATACCTTGGTAACAAAGCTCGGGAAGCGGTGTGTGTAGCTTCAGAGTTGGTACAGGTTGGAATTCCACCATCCCACGGGTTTTTTAACTTTCATTATATGTACTTCTATAATGAAAATCTTAAATGTGTTTCCGATGTCTAGTACCTGTAACACAAGACCTCGCGGTATTTAGCACACAATTGGGCTAACGTAGTGTGATAAATCCACAGATATTATTATATTTTTTATCAAATTGGACGAATATACTATAGTTAGGCCAGTGAATGCGTGCGGATATCTTGGTTAATAGAGAATGAAGGTGTAGAGAACTAAACTATCTTTGTCTATCTAATGTGTGCACTGGGCAGAGATAACTTAATGAAAAAAAGAGAGATAGAGAGCGAACTACATTTGCTTTCTCTTTCGACTTAGATGCTTACAGCCATAGGCCTGATTATAGCTTCTATTATCTATGAATATAATCCCTATAAACAAAACGCAAAAAATTCATGTTTTTCGGCACAATGGATATGCGAGATTAGATAGAAAGAGACAGAAATGTATTCCACATCTTCCTTTACTATTAACACACATGGACACTCGCAGTCTTAAGCATGCCTTTGGCTTCCTTACTCCATGTACAATATCTCTATGGACACAACTCGAGATGACCTAACCAAATTTGTCCAAAGTAACGATAGTATATAGTGCACGCAGAGGTATTTTACCTCTGACAGTTCTTTTTTGGTGGTTGGTATTATCTGACATCTTCTGTCAACCCATACAAAATGTTTAAAAAAAATTAATATTTAATTTTATTTATTCTTATAGGAGAAAATGTTCTTATGGAATACTACCCCATTTCAACTTACTACTCATGGCAACACATAGTCTTGTTTGGTCAACCTAATAACCACAAATATAGTTACGCTGAACCCACTATAGCAAGAACGTATGAACTTCTTGGTATAAATATCGCCGCCTCGCGTCTATACATAGTAATCTCCAGCAAACATTGATTTACAAATACACAAGATTCCCGATTTCTTACTGACCTCTCATTGAAAGTCGTCCTTGATTGTACATGTATAGTTACAAATGAGTTGTAGACATAATATACACATATTTTTTTTGCAAAATCAACCTTACTTTGTCGGTGGGTCAACATTTACAAAGGTGATTTGGACTCGATTTTCCAAAGCAGTGTACTAAAATCAATGCAATACACGTATTCTCACAATTTTTGACAATAGTTTGCCATTAGAACAAAACATGGAATGGACTGGATATAATTTTTATTACATTTCCTTTTTTTATACGATACTGAGTTGTTTAAAATGTTTGGTAAGTTATGTTCTTAAAATCTTATTATATATCAAAGTTTATCGGAATATTTTGGGTAGAATGTGTAGAAAGCAGTAAATTATTTATTCAAATCAAATCAAAGACATGATAATCATTTATAGAACAATTGTTAAAAAAACACAAAATGGAATAGTATTAGATTACAAAAATGTCCTATGTGTTGGGTACTTCGGTCATTGCCAGCGTTGGGTACAACACTGGTCAAGAGAGAGAGGTATGAAGAGCCTGTTCTCTAAACGAGGACCCTGTTCATGCTACCCATTATATATCGTTACAATTATAAATACAAAGTTTTCATTAATTTGGCTGTAATATAATTTCTAAAGTTCTGAAATTTCGCTGAAACGTATAAACTAAAATGTTTGCACTTGGATACGGAGAGATTAAGATAGAAGGAAGAAAAATGATTATTAATATTTGATCAATCAAATTATCTATGCACATTTCAAAGGTTGATTGATTCCTTTGCAAAATATTTTTTGTAGCGAGAAGCAACAAATCTTCGAAAGCGATTTTTTTATAGTATAGAGGCACAAACGAACAATCGGAGCCTTTCAACGACTACGGACGCCCATGAGCGTCAGCATAATTATGCCGATGCGTTTCCCTCCTTTTAAACTGCCCCCAATGGGCCAACGGACACTCACGAACTACACGAAACGAGACACGATAGGTGTTACTTTATGGTGGTATCAAGTGGGCGAGAGGTACCTCCGCGGTCGTACCGGTCCAATTCCGTTACATAAGAGTATGTAGTCTCATGCTCTATGCATGGCACTAGCTCCTCCTATGTAGCATCGCATTACCTCTTTCAAAACTTGTTTGAACTGCATCATCAATTGTACAAATGCGGAAAATATGATAATCTGTTGGAGCATGGTCTGAAGAATACGGTAGGTACGGAAGACATTGCAACCGTGGTTCTTCCAATTTAGCTATCATTTGTCCCGAACTATGGGGTCGTTTTGGTCCGAACAAAGGACGCATGAATTATTCGGTTTCAAAAATTCTCACCTTCGCGGGCTGACGATTGCAGTCCATCAGATACGACATGAAGCGCGACGCGAGGAAACCAAAAATGTTAAAATTAGAAATAAAAGTGCCAGTAAAATAACTGGTTTCAAGAGGCACACCCTACAGAAATCAATATTTGAAAAAGAAAATCAAAAGAAAAGGCAGTAATGAGAACTACTGAAGATATTATGTTGTGAATCTTAATATTAGTATTGCCCACATGGCGAATAGATACACACCTCGTGTAATAAGTATATAAATATTTTTACTTCTCGAAGATTCGAAATCCTATCCTTTTTTCCGATCTTCAGCCTATATTTTGACAATCTCAACATAAAGCTTAATCATTTTTCAATATTTCTTGCTCTTTGTCTTTTATAGGTACGGCTTTGAGAAACTAGCTGTGTATCTTGGTATTTTTGTAACCAACGGGAGGAGGTTACTTAGCTTATTCTTTTACCGTTTTAGGAACCTTTCCCAAATCTCAGAGCACATTCTGTACTCTGTTCTGATTCCGAATATTTAAAAATGTAGTAACCTAACATTTGACCTAATTGTCTATGAAATTCCTACTATGCAGTTACCTAGACTGGGCGCCCGCCAATCGGCTATATACATCTGACACGCCCGGGGTCTCTGACCTTTGGCCGTGCGCTTTACTATCGATATGCTGGTACCGTAGCCATATTTTCATAAAATAATGACACTAAACACTTCATCATCATCACCATTATCAGCCCTTGTCGGTCAACTGCTGTACATAGGCCTCTCTTAATGAACGCTAATACGACCGATCTCCTGCTACTCGCATCCATCTTGGACTAGCTACTGCACGGATATTGTCTTCCTCTCGACCTCTATTTCACTCCTTACGGGTAGAATGTCTAGAAATGCTTATATACGTAAATATCGGCATTCCATCACATCCTTAGGAGTACAAATTATAAAATACTCACCTACTTTTTGACCAGAGCTTTATGACCCACTCAGTAGGGACTTTTGTGAAGGATGTTTTTTGCCAATTTGGTCCCGGTAGGGCTCTTGATGTTTGATTGATGTTGGCTAGAAAGTGTGGTGTTCCAAGTTGTTGCATATAAGAAATAACAGCAACAAAACATCTTCACGCCAGCTCCCTAATGGGCAGGCAGAGAGAAATGCCACACATCACGATTCCTACATTCCTGCCTTGCCCCTCTACACTCATTATTCATTTCATACAGAAACGCGAGTAAATGAGAAATATTTGGTGTAATAGGTGTTGATGAGGAACGTTTTTCTGTTGTAGTGTGGTTTCGTTGTTGTAAGTACATGACGTCCAGCTTGTCCTGCACATATTTGGATGCTTTTTGAATAGAGCCTAGTCCCATACATCTAATACAATACCCAAGAGGATCTTTGAATACCCTAAAATATGCTTTTATAGTAAGCTTACGATATAGTAACCGAATAGCTTCTACGGTAAATGGTAGCGGTTCATGCAAGGAGACATATGTCATGACAGTGCGGAATAAATTCTGGTATCTGTCGTAAAATTCCCGAGAATGCCAAATCGTTATGAAGGGTGGTTTCATCCCTCTGATCAGCAAAGTTGTTAATAACAGTATTTCTAAATCCTATCAAATTTACTGGTAATCTTATTTAAAATGCCATTTGTAGGTATAGGTTAGATAAGACGCGTGCTGGATCATTACTTATTACAGGCGACCGGCTGGCACAGATGGTAAGGTGGCGGTTAGTCCACGTGCTACGCCAGAGATCGTGGGTTCCAATCCCGCCTATGTTATGCATGTTTTGTTTGTGTTATATGTATTTCTATAATAACAATCTTAAATATACAAAATATTAAAAATATTTTCTTTGTCTAGTACCTGTTTTACAATGTAAGTAACATTAACATTACTCGGGCTTTCCGGTCTCTGCGCTGGAGGTTGAGTGCGCTCGCTCGGTTGCGTTCACGCAGATTCGGATTTCCTGTCGACAAAACGTCTGAAAGCGTACGGGATATCGAACGACTATCCGGAGTTGATCCCAGATCCCGGGATACCGTACACCGGTTCGATAATATCCTACCGAATGGGCCAATTATGTGAGTTTACGCCTTGCGATAAAAAAAAATTATAAGAAGTTTATTCCAACTTTACTTAAATGCTATTGTTACAATTTAATTAAAATCAAGTCGTTTCACTATACTCGATTGGAGAGCTAATAATGGAATGCTAAATTAATTGAAATTACATATTAGGAAAATTACAAGTGCTTGTTAGAATAAATCGAACAGAATTGATCGGGGCCGCACGTGTAGCAGGCGCGTGGCGCAGCGTCAGCGATCTCATTTAGGGGTCCGCGCGTAATTAGCCTTAACAGATCGTCATATAATATTTGGCAATTCTGATTATATCACCCCATTGATACCAACCAACTGTACTGTAACTGTAAGATATACAGGTAGCGTCTCAAAATGAAAAAGATGAATATATATTCATCAAAAATGAAAAAGATGAATATATATTCATCAAAAATGAAAAAGATGAATATATATTCATCAAAAATGAATTTGTATGATAGGTTCATATAATCAGGGATTAGTATGAAATCAGGAGTTTGTAGCAAAAGTATAGATGAGCCTTATAGTAATTCACAGTTCACACATCGCACTGATTTAATGGTTGTTTTAATCACTTTCTTTTTTAGCTTAGCACCTAGCATTGGGGGCGTTGGGGCCACCCCACGCCCTAGCAGTTGTTCAAAGTCTGCTCTCTAGGGTATACCCAAACAATGAGGGAGTCGGATAATGCCCACGATGCACTCTGTCGACTAATTGCGAAGCTTAGAGCTTTGAGCATAAAATATTTTGCTATCGAACAGGATTTCTTCGAAATCTTTCCCTTACTGCTTTGACTACCTTTTCGTATGAACACTACATAGATGGCCAGATCTTTCTTTGTCACAAATAAAGTAAGCCTCATTGTACCTATTAATAGCCCGGCACACAACCATTTGACTAATACCAAGTGTATGGAGAATTTTAAAAATTGCATTTGTCTCCATACTTTTGTGTTATGCAAAGATAGCAATTCTGTTCACTTTGTTATCCCACTCCATTTTAATATCGCAAAATATTGTAAAATGTAGCGGCACCAAAATGGGGAAACGCAGTGAACAATCGTGTAAAAATGACAGTTTCAAATTCAGCAGTCAAGGTGATTAGTTTCAAATTCAGCAGTCAAGGTGATTAGTTTCAAATTCAGCAGTCAAGGTGATTAGTTTCAAATTCAGCAGTCAAGGTGATTAGTCGCTGAAACGCTTAATCTGGAAAGAGCTATCACAACTGCGATCGCAGTTTCTGAATAGCATGGCGATTTATCGCAGAAACATCAGTCGCTGTCTCACTATTATTTTTAAGTCACTTAAAATTATATATTCTAAGACTGGCATCATCTGCGGTTTCACTTGCGAGACACTGGCCCTATAAGTTGTAGCATCATTGTATGTATCCTACAGCCTTCCTCGATAAATGGACTATTCAACACAAAAAATATTTTTTCAAATCGGTTTAACTAGCTCCTGCCAATGGCGCGTTTCAACAAACAAATATACTCTTTATCGTTATTAGTGTAGAAGTACATATGATTCTCATGTTTATTGTATATATTATATAAGTGAATCATATATGACAATATGTACGTAAATATGACAATATGCACGTATATATGACAATATGATATGTCATAGCCGGATTGTTCAAACCGCCGTATTTTTTAACGGCTAGCTAATTTCAATTATAGGGCCGTCTTCTTTTGTGGCGGGCCAAAGATTAGCCGGATTGAATACGGCTGAGTGAAATTAGTCCAGAAAGTGTTCGGCGTTATACGATATTCAATTAAACCAGCCGTATTAAAATAAAGTGGGACATTCGCCCTTTTGACCGATTTTACTTCATTTCATGACAACAACAATGCCGTCGAGTACAGGGAAATAAAAAAGCAATGCCCGATTCGGTTACATGGTTTGGGCTATAATGTTACCACTAAGCCTTCGGGGTAAAACTTTTTTTATTTGCGCTCAAAACGCTTTGCATAATTCATACTTTAACAAGAGGTGCGCCATGTGCGTTTCGTGCGGTTTGTGAGTTTGGCCCACGTTTTTCGCTCCATGGGGGAGGGGGGGGGAGGGAAGTGAGGACAGCGCATCGGCGTAGTAATTGTGTGGATGTTCATTGGCGTCAGTAGGCGTAAAAGAGTTCCGATTTTTCGTTTGCTCCCTATTCCATATAAAAAAACTTGTATCGATCACTATTATTGCCTAAATTCAAGATATTCAATGAGGCTAAACGTCTACCGTAACTTGTCTTGAAGAACGTCTTGTAATGACAATCCGGCTAATCATTGGCCCGCCACAAAATAAATCGGTCCTGTTGTTTTTGGAAATGGCTAGCCGTAATGTACAATCCGACTACGACATATATACGAAGACAAGATCTACGTTTAATTTTCAAATACATTTTAATAATCATTGACTGGCCCTCCAACGTCTGTATCAATATAGATCGTAGTGACGGAAGCGTGTTTAAAAGAAGCGTGAACCGACGCATCGAACTTTCAACTCTAAAAATATATTTGTTGTGACCCCGCGCGACTCACGCGCAGTCGCGCCGCCTTCTGAAAGGTCAAGCCACGCTGAACATGTCGCGCCCATTGTCTTGTTAATTTATGCTAAATGTACTGTGATAATAGTGAGTTATTGTGAGTCATGCACAGTGAGTTATAGTGAGTTCTGTAAGTTGTGCTTTAGCCTGAATTGCAGTTGGCTACGCTTTTTATTTTCAATCGAAAGGTAAAAGGGTCGTTGTGTTGCTTATGAATGTGAAAATTCAAATTCTATTGCTACTTGCTAACTAAAAGTGTATTTGTTTAAAACAATATAATACCACTTAATAGGCAGGAAAACTGTATTTAAATGCTTAAAATAGAATATAGATTAAAGATACTGATATTTTTAAGTGTAACTAGCAATTTTGCATTTTGGCCAAGTATGTTTAATTCAAATAATGTTTGGATGTGTGTAAATCTTAAATTGCCAATCGATACTGAAGACTCCTAGCCTTTTATTTACAGGCCTTTTTATTATATTATTTACTTACCGTCTTCCTAATTTAATCCATTTTTTGAAATTATACTTCTTTTGGCGCATTAGGGAAAAATAATGTCATGAAAAACCGACACCTTGAGTGATAACATAGTCATTAGTTTTTCAAAAAAAGTTACCTGAATGCGTAATGATAAAACTTTAAATATATCACACAACTTTTTTCTACTGTTAGTGTCGTTTTTTTCTATAAATTTAGAATAATGAAGAACTTTTTTTAAATACTCTTATCTTGTTACGCCAAAGTGCATAACTTGTAATACGTGTACATAAATACATACATACACTCTTTTTAAAATAAATTCTGATAACTAGACTGTAATAGACCACGAATCGGTTTTGGAGGGGATTACATTCCCAATTTACCAATTGGCAACAAATGTTTCAAATAAATTGCAAATTTTGGTTGCACAGGGTGGCTTGGCGGATATACGTATTTGTTAGGAAGCATTTATGTGGTAGTTAATAGTTAATTATGAATTGTAGTAAAAAAATCCTAAATGTTGCTATAATTACAAAATAATACTGGAGTCCCTCTTAATTCGTGAATACAGAAACCCGGTAGTCCCTCGTGTTTTTACTCGCGAACTCCATCCCCTGAAACGTACTCTTAGAACTGATTTTATGAAATCGAAATCTGGCTTTCATAGATTTCGAAATTACTAAAGCCCCGAACACAAATTTATTTTTAAATGAAAATGTTCGTCTCAGGTGGTATACATTACTTCAGTTGACTTACTTTATTTCTTTATTTTTATTTTATTTTTACATATTCATCCATCGATTTTTGCCCATCGACGGCTCGAAGTCTGAAAAGTGAGACCATAACCGATTTTTTAATGCATATGTCGACCCATAATCAAGGGGACAAAAATCGGCGTACCCTTATTACGAGTAATATATATTACTAGCAATCCTTCCCGCTTTCGCCCGTAAATATCCAGCCGCAGGAAAATCATGTCATGATTTTCTTTGTTCCAGTCGTGATCCTCTTCATGAGCCCTTTCGAAACGTCAGCGTCACGGCCATTTTAGTTACCGTGTGCGAGCGGCCCTCGACGTTAAATTCGTTGATTGACGGACTCCGCGGTTATGATAATAATAGTTAAATAAGCAATTATAAACATTCTCATAAATCCCGTTATCAGGAGCATCTCTCGCGTCTGCAGATTTACAGTGGAAGGTTGAAACCCCTTTCAACCTCAAAACGAGTCTCGACCCGCGACGAGCAGTCATAGCCTAGCCATAGTCATAGATGAAGCTGTATTGGGATTCTCTTCGCTCCCATAACATGAGTTCAAGTCCGAAAAAAAAATGTTTTTAATAGTTTACAAAAATGATAGTTAACAAAAATGTTAATTAAACCAAATCATAATTAATTATAATTTAATATCAAAACTTTTTCGTCGGTCGCAATATAAACTGCAATAAATGATTGTTCACTCTCCTCAATGCCTTCAATTCATGAAATAATGCGTTCCCCCAGTTTTTAGTATACCCTTCTCTGTATATCTTGCTTTTAGTAAGTCCCATAGGCCTAACATTTTTACCAAACATTTTGGGATGATCCTGTTTAGTGTATCCCCTTGTGTCCTCTTTAGTATACCCCATTTTAACATAATCCGTTTTACTGTAACCCCTGCAGTTGATTCCAGGTTTTCCATGACATTTTAATAGTTCCAGCATATCATTTGTCGGGCTTTTTTTAGGTACAGGATTTTTTGATTTGCTTTCAGATGAAGATATCCTTTCTGACATAAAGTATTCGCTCGAACCTTCAATAACATGGCTGACTAATTGAGGACTGACTCCAGTAGCAGGATAATTTGTGTGAGTATGAATACCATAAACGTATGGTACTGAGTTGGTTATTGGTCGTTTATTACTAAGTTTTACATCATATTTTGCATTATCATGTAAATATATTGTATCTCCTACATAAGGTGCATCTGATGTATCTTCTAAATTAGACACATCTGTTGCATGTCCTACATCAGACGCCTCTGGTGCATCCCCTACATTAGGTGCATCTTTTGAACCACCTACTTCAGGTGCATCTGATGCATCTTCTATATCAGATGCATCTGATGCATGTCCCACATCAGACGCATCTGCTGCATCTCCTACATCAGCTGCATCTGAAGCGCCACCTTCCTCATGTGCATCTGATGCATCTCCTGCATCAGATGGATCTGACGCATCTCCTATATCTGATGCTACAGTAGTAGTTTCATCTGATGCTGCATTCGTATATTCATACGATCCTGCAGGATCATAGTCACCTGCATTATCATTGATTCCTTCAATAATATATTCAGTGTTAGTCGTAGTAGGAGAAGTAATAATTGCAGCAGTAGTAGTAGTATTAGTAGTAGTAGTCGTAGTAGTAGTAGTAGCAGTAGTAGTAGTAGTAGTAGCAGTAGTAGTAGCAGGTGGAATATTAGTATTAGTTGTTGTAGTGGTAAAATTAGGAGTAAAAACCGTAGAAATTGTAGGGTTAGTATGATTGTAGGGATAAAAAAAAGGGGCTGGATAAGGCACAACTAAAGGTCCATTAAAGCAGTATTGAATGCAAATTGGAAAGCATTCAATAAGGACATGATCGCAATCTGAACAATCACACGGAAGTCCCACTCCTGCGAGGAAGTATCCTTCACTGCGGCTGACTACACTCATTATTGTATACAGTATCTGAAATAAAATTCATTAAGTCATCAACAACACATATTCACGTCGCATCCCTAATGGCGCAGGCAGAGAGAACGGAGTACCACATATCATGATCCTTACATACCGGTCTTGCTTACTCGACATTTATTGCCCACTTCATACAAACGCGCCGGTTGGAAAGACTCTTTACACCACAATGTAAGAATCTTTTTAATATCAATTTTGAGTAATAAAAAGTAGATATTAATGATTAACTTTCAATAAAAATTTACAAAATAGGACATATATTGAAATTATTAGTATTGTTTTTGATTTTTCAAAAAGGGTCAGGTTTCGAAGGTCTTTTGACCATTGGAATATTATTTCTTGGAAAGTAGTAAAAGTATTGCTTTCTTTAATTGTTTCAAGGTGTCTACCTCGTGGTCTAGTTGTAAGTATGTCAATCACTGTAGTGAGTTTCTGGGTTCGAGTGCCGGGTTGGACTAATGTATTATTGGGACTTTTCAATTTCCAATAATTGTCCAGAGTCAGGAAGTTGACATCCCTGTGACTGAGAGAGCACGTTGAGCCGTTTGACCTTTTTTTTTGTTGACGCGGGGAAACACATTTACGCGCCTTCACTGGCCCTGGGTGGGGTCCAGTGGTGTATGGGACGCGCGGCACAAGATAGTGCCGAATACCCACAAAACTAGAGCGAGTGGCACCTTGTTCCGGGGCATCTCACCAAGGGCGGCAGCCCAGAACAACAAATCATCCGGACACCTCGATGGCTAGACAGCCCCCTAAAGGACCAACTCCACCTCCAGAGATGGGGTTTCCACGCACTACATGACAACCCCACCGAGCTTGGGACGGTGCAATGGGGCGAGGTTCCCATTCTCGCCCCTTGCCCCGAAGCCGTCCGACCTGCGCCAAGTAGCTCTCCGGTAGTGTCAGACTGCTGTCCCATCGGAATATGAGAATGAGATGATTCCCCTCGGAATGGAACACCTGTGCCCGCGCAAAGCTGTGTAACACGGACTGCGCAGTTGCCTAGTCTCTATAGGGTTAGCTGCCGTATTCGTCGAAATTCTGCTAGCACGAAATTATTATTATTATGAATTTCAAGGATAGATAATCATTAAATGGATATATGACGTTGATGGCGGTGAATAGTAGCATGCAATTAACAAATTCGCAGACAAACATATAGCTTCATAGACAAATTAAATTAAAAATTATCTAAACCTTTGCTGTTTACTATTTGACTTATCTAAGGAAATAGGATGGGTTTCACACACGCTCAAATCGGTGATGCATCTAAGTGAAGTCGTTGCCATAGTATAAGTCATTGTTAGCAATCTCTAATAGTCGCGTTGCTTTTTAACTTCATGAAAAGTATATAAATTAGTACTTGATGAAGAGCGTTGTCATGTCGGGGAGCATGGAGGTAATATAGATAGAGAAGGGAAGCCAGCCTAAACGCAGTCTGTCTATCTTTTTCATTTATTTTCTCTGTTTATTGTGTATGCGAGATTAGATAGTTATTATATTTATTACTTATAAGTTATAAGTTAGAGCACCAGAAGAAAAATTGTTTCATTTTATAAGAGATTCTTTCGATGTATGGGGATTTTGTGCAATTTTTTTTATTCCACCCTTTTTTTTGCAGCGCGCTTTACGCTGAAACTGGAAACTGCATCCAATCATATTTTATCGGTTTAACTATAAATTGAATATTACTTTATGGCTATTTTTATTAATTATTTAAAAGTAATTGGATAAGAAGGAATAAATAATTATTATATGTTGTATACAACAACTTACATGGAAGTATGACTTCATACACATTTTAATAAAAAAAAGAAAAATATATTACATACATGGTTTCCTTACAATACATTATTCGAACAATAAAAATATATGATTGAAAATTTACGCTCGTTGTTATAAATTTACGATCACTTTTATTTGTGAAATATATGTTGAAGTCGTTTCACAAAATACACTTCAACACACAGTTCACATATAAAACGCATTAGCTTGGATTAGTTGAGATAAGTTTATACTTAGTTACTAGTAATAATGTAATATGTAGTATCAAAGCGTCCCTGGTATTGCTCCCCTGCTTCATTTGGAAGAATGGACATCTACATGCTCAATCCAATCAAGTGTTATACTACTGTGTACATAAGGTTGATGATGATTTATGGATCATTTACTTCAGAAAACCATTGGCCAGGAGGCTATTGGCTCATATTTACTTAAGCCCATTTGGAGGTTTTATGCAGTGCAGATTCTCTTCTTCTCCATGGTGTAAAGTGAATAGTGAATATTAAAATACTGTTTGATAATGAGACCATTGGAATATTATTTCTATTCAGGTGGTGCCAAAAGATTTGTGATATCACTCATTTAAGTAAATGCATGTGAGTGCATGCTAGTGTGTGTATCGGTTTATTTAATTAAAATAACATAATATATACATATTATATTAAAATATATCTGTATATTAATATGCGTGGAAAAAAATTCTTTTTCCTTTTTTATTATAATCCGCGAACGGAGGAGATTTAAATTAGATACAGCTCAATGTAATGTGGTGAAGATGTGCAAAAAGCCAATATTTTGGATCGGGCTAGTTAGATAATAAGCACCCAAAACTACCACGCTCTTGATCAAGTACTTAAGATTTATTTTAATGAAGATAAATATAATAAAAAAATTGTCTGCAGAAGAGCTTTTTTCCATTTAGTGAGCTTTTTGTGTTTTGAAGTGGTATTCGTCAAAGGAAAAAGAATACAACTTTAGATCTTTTGCCATTAGCACAAACCTATATATGTGCTAAACGTGTATATGGTAATATGAACCTACTATTAGCTAAATTTAAAGACTAATAATAAGTACCTAGCTGCATACTTAATACAAAACAAATGGTAAATCTATGTCTATTAATATCTAAAAATTGTTAACATCAAGAATAGAAAAATAAGTTATAAAATTATTAACAACAAATCTTAAATAGTACTACCTTAAGCCGATTTTGTGTCGCGGGTACGGGACGATAGCTGCACATGAACAAATTAGTTATGGTCTCATGTTCGAGAGCCTAGCCGGACTATATATTTTTGTGTCCCACTAGGTTACTTTTAAGGAAATCCTTTTTTATAATTTGTCGCAAAAGCCTTAATTTATATCCTTCTTAGTAATATTCTATTATCTATACTAATAACATAAAGGTGATGAGTGTGCTCTGGCCCGAATTGAAAAATTATGTGTTGCATAGTACATTTATCGAGGAAGGGCTATATACCATGACCAATCCGTCATTGTTGTGCGAGTTTCGCATAAAAAAATATAACAATTTGTTAATGATTTTTCAAAACCTTTAAAGCTTTTTTCGAGATTACCCATATTCGCCCTATTTTAGCGGTACGTATACTATTTGGCATTATCCATTTCATTTATAAACGGGTTAAAGCAACGCATTTATATAATTTTAATAGCCAAACTTGTAGTCTTTTATGCGAATATGTTACTAGCATTCAACGTGTTTATTTCGAAAGTTATATCTATATCACTATCAAATTCTTGTGCTCTAAGTTTTCATCACTATACTCTTGAACATAGCACATGTATCTAAGTTATTACGTCATTGTAAATTATTACTCAACGCCTTCATTCTCCTAAATTTCAAAGTGTCAATTAAATCATAATTTGGAACTAAATTTGCTTTCGTACGCCTTATTGGGGTCACTATGTACTTCCCTGCATCTTTAACTAGAAACTTGACCTTCAAAATCTCATCAGGCTCTTGAGTAAATATAAATCTCAACGTGGAGGTTTCAAAATCAGACGTGTCTTCATTTTCTTCATAATTTTCTTTTCTTCTTCGATTATTTCTTTGTTGTACTTTTGTTGTTTCAGTTTCTCGTGTTGTTTGTATAGTTGTTGGTATTGGTGTGGGTGTTGTCGTTGTTGTTGTTGTAGTTGTCGTTGTAGTAGTTGTCATTTTTGTCGTTGTCATTGTAGTTGTCGTTGCTTCACTTGTCGTTGTTTTGTCTCCACAATTGTGTTGTTGGTAAGGATAGTACGGATATGGATATTGGTCCACATTGTTTTGTTGGTTGTAGTTGTAATCATATTTAATTGGTGGTTCCGCTTTGGGACAATTTTTACAAAATTCTTCGCATGATGGGTCATCACAGGTGCTGCACGTGCATGTTGTGTATTCATCAGAATCGCAAAAGTTTTCACTGCATTCGGATGATGTTTCCCTGGATCCTATATGGTCGTGTGCATTATGGGTAGCCTTCATTGAGACACCATACATATACGGATCATATTGTGCGAATCCGTCTTCAATTAGGATCCACAGTATACACATAGAGATTATCTGAAAAAAAAAAATAGGTTTTACATTATTATGTATGTATCTTTTTATTAATATATGAAGAAATGTATATTTAAGGTCATGCCCCATTAGAGGGTAGGCATAAAGGAGGGCAACTCATCGTCATAGTATTTATGCGAATGATAATGGGCGCCAGTAGTCGTAGAAGGGCTCCGTTTTCACGTTTGCCCCCTATATTATATAATATTAATAAGTGTTATTATTAACCTATAATTATTAAAGAAGTATAAATTGTATATATAGAATACATCCATGGTCGGATTTTAGGTCCACTGGTGTAACCTGCGCACATAGTTTACGTCCTCATATTATTTTAATACAGTAACTTTTTTAATTTGTTTTAGTGCGTGTAAAGTTAAGAAACAAAAAAAAAATATTACGATACTTTCCGTGATAGTTATTTAACAAGCCCGACTTTTCAGAACCCATGAAGCGGTCATGGTCACGGGTGGTCACGGGTGGTCACGGGTGGTCACGGGTGGTCACGGGTGGACCGAAAAATCGCGATAATTTTTTTTTGTATCGTCTTTGTTGTCGTGTCGTCTCGTATGTACCTACTCACAGGTAGCACTCGACTAAACTTAGGACATCATGAAATATTGACATAATAAAAAAATTGAGAATATCCCGTATATATATATATATATATATATATATATATATATATTCAATATGGACTGTCTATGTTACATGCTTGGATCCGATGCATGGAAATGGTTTTACACATATCTTACAACCTCTCTTTCCAAACATCGGCTAACAGTGAAGAAAAGAAACGGTTGAAATAAAAGAAGAAAAGCCACGTACAGAAACGTTTTCGTGACGAGCTGGGATT
>JAFELO010002461.1:77237-93848 GCA_017140195.1 Eumaeus atala
ATAGTTGCTGTTTTATCTGTTGGATATATATTTTTTTTATATACTTAATACATATACAGAATACACATCATTTCGTATTTATTTATATATATCGATTGATAAGATTAGGACACAGCCGCCTTTAACTTACGAGGGAATGTCTTCATGGGCCACCTAAGGCTTACGAGAGCTCTTTTGCGCTGCGAAAATGTCCTTATGGCGTCCCAGGGTTAGCGGAAACGCAGCCGTACTATTGTAAAGTATTTAAATAAACCGCACGTTTAATGTAAAGTTTATCTATACTTATTATATCGATGTCCTGAAATATATAGCAGTGAGGTTTAACCGGCATTTTGCCTCCCAATATATTTCCGATCAGATACGACTGAGGGCTCTTAAAAAAACGAGCATACCTATTCCTTAAATGCTTGCAACGCTTTGACAAGGTACCTAGTCTTGCGAATGTCTCTGGGCGGCGGTAGACATCAACTTGCTCGTTGCCCCCCCCCCCTATTTCATAAAAAAAAACCAAAAACCCAAAAAATTAAGAAAAGTTTTCACACCATAACAAAAACAAAGCACAAACAAAAGAATATATTTATAACAAATATTAAAGCTATCGATACTAATAACTAGCTGACCCGGACTGGGTGAAACACCCTTATCACTTACGGGTATGAAAAGTAGATAGTACCCGATTCTCAGAACTACTGAATGTGCATATAAAATTTGGTTAAAATCGGTAAAGCCGTTTCGGAGGAATCAGGTAACATTGTGACACGAGAACTATATATAAGATTATAGAGCTGAAGAGTCTGTTTGTTTGTTTTAAAGCACTAATCTCAGAAAATATTGGACCGAATTCGAAAAATATTTTTGTGTTTTATAGTCCATTTATCGTGGAATGCTATAAGCTAAATACCATGAAGCTACGACTAACAGGACCGGAGCTACGCGGATAAATCGCGGGGCGATGCAATAGTTTACATCAGATGTGTATTTCTTTATTTTTACACCCCACCAGCGAAAAAATAAATGAAAACATACCATTTTTAAGTTCCTCTGTATGAATATTTCACCGGACCACTGCACAGAGTATCCACGACTGAATGCCAGGTGTTCCGAAAACAATAGTCAGTTTGTGTTGTTTTTTTCGGTATTGACATGATTACGTCTAGCGTATATTACGTCTGATATTCTTTCTGTTGACGCAGAGAACTTCAGTAATCAAAATCTCACGTAATTTATACTACTATAAAAAGGAGTTGTAGAAGAGATCAGGGCAAGGGGTGAGGACGGGAACCTCTCCCCATTGTACTGTCCCGAATTTGTTGGAGTTATGAGAGGTGCGGGACAATCCTCTGTAGAGGTGGCAATCCCTTATGGGACTGACCGGCCGTCGAGGTGCGTTGATGATTAATATAATTCCAGGGCACCTCACCAAAGGCGGCACTGATGGCACTCGTGTTGGCTTAGTGTGTATTTGGTACTATAATATGCCGCGTGCTCCACACAGAATCGCATCCGATGTTAAATGTATTTCACGGTATCACCAAAAAAATATTGTTGTATAAATGATAGTAGATTTTCTTTACTGGCATTCGCTGCATTAATACCGGATGAAATCTACATATCCATACCGACTACTGCACAAAAGTACACCCAGGCGGTTTTCGATTCGCCTGCAACATGTTTATTATGATTAAGAATCCGGAAAACCTAACGTGATAAAGTAAGAAAAATACGTAGAAAAGAAAACGTTGTTTGATCTCACAATGTCGCAATAAAAAAGTTAAAGGAATTACACAATGTTCTTTTCTTTTCTTTATAGAATAGGCGGGCAAACGAGCAATCGAGGCCTTTTTCGACTACCGACGTCCATGAACATCCACATAATTACTATGCCGATGCGTTGCCCACCGCCCCCCCTATGGGTCACGGGCTACTCACAAATCGCACGAAACGTCACACCTTAGTTGTCACTTTACGGCGGTAACTCCCTAGTCGTGAGGGTCCAATTATGCTGCAATGCAGCATGGCATTGCCTCTTACTAAAATCTATTATACTTAACTTCAGCCCTCTTACCCCGTGTGAGCTCAGATCACGTAGAATATCTTCTGTGTTTCAGGTTATCTGTCAACTAACCATGAGGCAACCTACGGACCAGAAGTTTATATAATTTTATGTACATTCATATAAAGCATGGAATAAAACACGAAGACTTGAACATATTCCCAAATAAGTAAATCGAACATTATTGCGTATGCTTCAAACTTTCGAGGATTAATTTACTTGAAAATTATGTACTGCCAGAATGTTAGCAGGCACGAGGCAATATTTCAATTCTTTTGGGAATAATAGTTGGGACAATGTCTACTCGAATAATGCAAATGGTAGGCTATGGGATCAGCAGTCCTGATTCATGTCGAGTGCAAACCTAATGATAGTCTTCAATGCTATAAAGTTTTTAAAATAAGTCCGCATGTCACACAGAGAGAAGGCGTAGCGTATAAAACGAGTCCGCAGTTTTAGTTTATAGCACACAACACAAATAGTTTTTGAAGTGAAACTGTATTTAGTGATATTGGCGAGGTTCCACGTTATTTCAGGAGCTGACGGTCGAGGTCGTGACCCGGTCCCCCCCGCTCTGGCTATTTGTTTTAATATGCCAAAGCGTTTGCCAAAACTCACTAAAGTGTCTCAAATAAACAGATTTTCTTTTCGAATTCCTCAGACGAGTAGCCAGGAAATAACTTCACGCTTTGTCGTTTATGCCTATCGGGTTCGTTCGGTTTTACCCGGCAAACTCCGCCAAAAGGTCCCATCAAAAACGTTAGTGAGAAATGAGAGCGAACTTCAGTGTTACGACATATGTATTGGTTGTCGCGACAGGAGGACGAGAATCGAACAAGAGAAGCGAGGTGTAAATGGGAGCCAAGTTCAGTGGTCCTGAAATGTATTTATAACACATAAAATATTTTATTACGTTTTGAAATATATTTTGACGAGGCCAGCTCTCATCGTATAAATCATTTCCTTCACAAGTTCTAAAGATGTATGTTCTTATTTTGTTATTGATAAAAATGTAGCTTGCTGGTAGATATTTGCAATCAAATACGGTGCTCTCCCGTTACTGCTGACGGCCATAGATCCCATCATCAAATGGCGCCGATTACTCCTATGTCCCCCTGATATATAAAAACGTCGCTTACCTGCTTACCCCACTGTGTTTTGCCTCACCGCTAGCGACGTTGTCTATTATGTCAAACTAACAGCGCCCCGCGGTTTCACTCGCATCGTAACGTCATAAAACGCTTAACGTTCGTAGCCCTTAACATTCTACGATAATGGTAATGGGCATTGTAAAAAATTTTAACACCGACTTTTTATTTCAGATTTCGTAAATATAGGCCAATCTAAGAAACGAATTTGAACAGCTTTAGATTTTTTCGCTGTCATTCCTTTTTCACTAATAATATTCAAATTTTTCGGTAGCTTAGGCTTGATTACGTCACCAATGACATAAAGATGGCTGTCATCCTTTCCTATATTTTACCGTTATTTTTCTAAACAGGTAAATATTAAATATGTCATGTTAAATCATTCACACAAATCCCACTTATAAAAACTCATAGCTATCGAGCAATAAAATCATTCCATTAATAATATAACATTGTGTCAAGTGATATTAATTACAAATTAATGGCGTAGGGTTTGTTTTGCTATTATAACTTTACATTTTTGTCATTTGCTAATGTCACATAAGAAAAAAGTAGGCAAAAACCTTTATGCCAGCGATGACGCGATCAAGCCTAAAGCATTGAAAAATTTAAGTAATTAATAAAAAAAAAAAACGACAACGACAAAATCAGAACTGTTCAAATTACTTTCTTACATTGTCCTATATGTGCGAAATCTAGAATAGTGTTAAAAAATTGTACAGTGTCCACTGGGCTATCTAACACCGCAACTTGCGTTGAAACAAACAAAAAATGTCCTATCTCTTTATATCAGTATAGATTTCTATGAAAGTTGAACAACAAATTTTACAAGATGCGCGGGATTGTTATAAAAACCGCAATTCAAGGTAAGAGTCTCAACAGAAGCACCGTTCTCCCGTGACTCATAGGAATTGAACTGTCGATTACTGTATAATATTTTTTTGGATTCGTATTGTAATAGAAAATAACGGAGCCCTTATAGCATCAGTTTGTTGTCCGCCTGTATGTCCGTACGCCTGTATGTCGGTCAATACCTATATATATATACACCGCACCCAATTTTCCATGGCGAAGTCAAGTGTAAACTGCTGCTTGAAGTCTTCCTACCCTTATTTCCTACCTCATCGTATTAAAAAAATGTTTTAATTCCATTTAATTAATACAGTCTAGGATGGAATTAAAATATTTATATTCAAAATGGAATCATAGGAATTACTTCATGGGTCAATACAAATCAAGATTGATTTCAATTATCAATCAATACAAAAATAATAAACAAGTTAATAATGATAAACAAAATAATAATAGAAATTCACCGAAATAACCTGGGAAGGGCGATTTACTCCCAAAGTCTGTCATAAACTCTATTACCTTATAATATCCCTTACCACATAAACGTTCCTTGGCAACTTTTTTAAATTTATTTAGTGACAATTATTAAACGCCTTCTGGGATCGTATTGTCCAGGCACATAAATTGCCCTCCAAAGGAATTGCTCACTCCGCTAAGACTATAAACTGGAACATTTTTAACTTGGAACTGCATTCAGGAAGAGGTGGATAGATAAGGTCATAGCAATAAAAAGCCAGCATTTTATTAAGCCGTTAGTTTTGTAGATTTTTTTATTTAACTACCCCCTGTAGTTGTTTTTGTAAATGTACCTGATAATGCGAATTTGAAATCGAAATATAAAAATTATATCAAATAAAAAAAAATGTAAAAATAGAAATTATATAAAAATAGGTTTTACTCATTCAGTGATTATTTTTTTCCTTTGAAAATTATCAATTTTTGACACAGATTTGTTCTTGGTTCATTAAAAACGCATATCCTTTATTAACGATTAGGTACAAATTAAGCATAGTTACTAGCAAGAACAATTAAAAAAACTGTTTCAACAACAACACATCATCAGGCGAGTATAACAGTTACCCAATGACGTAAATTTTAAAAGAATTTAATTTAAACTGGTTCAACAATTTTTTTATTCAGAAATCGGAGCCTTTTTAACTACCGACACCCATGAACGCCCGCATAACTACTATGCCGATACGTTGCCCTCCTTTCCTCCTCCACTTTAATAAACAGGAATGAATTCGTGATTCCTCCCAATATCGCTAGTGATGTGATAATTACAGGTCAGCTCTGGCAGTTGGCACGCGGCGCTCCGGGCTAATTCTGGCACGGCGAGGTCATGACCTGACGCCCCGACTGCCCTGGTGCTCGCTAACTGAACTCACACGTGTATGTGCAGTTGGTTAAAATACACTGGTCACTGTCACCACATGTTAGATGATGTCCCATACGTGCGAATATTATTGAATTTAGCATGACAAGCGATAATCACAAAAGAAATACTAGAAACAGACACAAACTAGATTTTTTTTAAATATCTTTGGGGGGCAACCGAGCAATCGGAGCCTTTTTACGCTCAACGACGCCCAGGGACATCCACATAATTACTGTGCCGATGCATTGCCCTCCTCTCCCCCTGCCCCAATGGGCCACTGGCTACTCACAAACCGCACGAAACGCACACTGAAGATGTCACTTTACGGCTGTATTATGTGAACGAGAGGTACCTTCCCGCTCGTAGCTGCCCAATTACGTTGCAAAGGAGGGTGTAGTGTCATGCACTATGCATGGCACTACCTCTTCCTATGCAGCATGGCACTACCTCTTCCTAGTACTATAAATACATCACACATATATGGCTATTTTCCCCAGCGCTGACCCATTTCGAATGCAATGCAGACGCAGTCGATAGCATCGCAACATTTATACAATGTAAGGTGACATTAAAGTGGCGCTGAAAGATTAATGCGCCGCAAGTTATCGCTTCCTCGAAGTCGGTTCCTTTGTCCGCGAGTCACAGTTCGCTATCACCGCTTATCAGTTTATCGCGGCGTGACCCGACACGATACCTGCGGGGGCTGCGGGGCGCACGCACAGGTATCAGCGACACTTCACATCACTTATATCCATTTGTGGCTGAGCCACACCCGCTACAAAACGCAACACTTAAAAAATATCTCCTTTTTTCGGACCTACACTTATTCTGTGGAAACGTAGGGAAGCCCAATACAGTTTCATCGGATTGCTATGAGTGCTCGTCTGACGACGAGACTAGACGGTTCGGGGTCGTAAGAGGAACCGAGCCACCTCATTCCCGCAGATGGGAGAGATACATCCCAATATCAGAAAACTATCTAATTTAACTATTATTATCATGAACGGTGCGATCGCGGGGTCCCTCATACACATTACCAAGCTTTTGCCTTTCCTAAGTCATCTGGTCAGGGAAGAAAACAAAATAAAGCTTCACAATTCCTACCTTCCCTGGACCGTGGACAGTATTTTTTTCTATTTTAGTATTATAGAGGGAGGAACGAAATGTCGGAGCCTTTTGATGACTGCCCACGCCAACAACCGTATAACAGTTATGCCAATGCGTTGTCTTCTGTTCCTCCTCCCCTCCGATCCACAGGTTACTTACAAACCGCATGAATAGCAGAGCTGTTACTTTACGACGGTATAGTGTGAGAGGTACCGTCTCGGTCGTGTCGGCTCAAATGCATACAATTTTTCTTGCAACAACCATTTTCTTCCCTCTGCTTGGGACCCAGTGATAAACATAATCAATTTGAATAAAACTATTTTTACGGTTTTTATGAATGAGTAACATTTGCGTATACTTAAGACATCAAAACAATCAAGTCAAAAACTAAACATAACACCTCAAGACAGCGAGACACAATGAGTATTGTTTGCGTTAATCGGAACTACTAAAACATTTAATTCCTCCGGTAATTTTAATAACTTGTGACATCAGGAGATCTGTCATCTCAGTCTACCCGTGGCCATGGTTGCTGCAAAGCTTCTGAAACGACGGGCTAGCGAAATAACTAAATAAACCGCGATAAAATCCGTTTATTGTAACATGTACTAAGGTGACATTTTAAACTCATTAAAACACCATCATGTCATGACACACGGGTGACGCACAAGCCAGCACTCACCTATCCAATCATAGTACAAGCTAACACTTGAAGCGGTTTATGAAGTGTCACTCACATTTCCACACACTTTGATGTCTCAACGTGACCCGCTCCAAGAGCCATTGATAACCAATACATTGACAATATTCACATTTTTGCAGAATGTTGCACGGAAATATAATGTAGTCTTAGCAAAGTATCAGCTATAGCAGCTATCTCTGTTTAGAATGAGAGCCATCTGCGCGGGACATATTATCGTCAACAAATGTGTACGCAGGCGCAAGTGCACTCTCTATTCCTTCATTCTCGATCTCTGTTTAGAATGAGAGCCATCTGGGTGGGACATATTATCGTCAACAAATGTGTACGCAGGCGCAAGTGCACTCTCTATTCCTTCATTCTCGATCTCTGTTTAGAATGAGAGCCATCTGCGCGGGACATATTATCGTCAACAAATGTGTACGCAGGCGCAAATGCACTCTCTATTCCTTCATTCTCGATCTCTGTTGAGAATGAGAGCCATCTGCGTGGGACATATTATCGTCAACAAATGTGTACGCAGGCGCAAATGCACTCTCTATTCCTTCATTCTCGATCTCTGTTGAGAATGAGAGCCATCTTAGCGGGACATGTTCTAGTGCGTAAGTGTTTGCGCAGACACAAGTACACACTCCATTCCAAAATTCCTTAATCCGATGGCACGGCAATCCGACTCGACCGCAAATTCACTGAAATATATAATTATATACATACTAATGCATACGTATAATTGCAGATGAAGCAAAGTATGTTACTAAATTTATTTTCTATAGAAAAGAGCTGATTTATGTATAACTAGCCTCGTCCCGCAGTTTCCCCCGCATAAATTTCGATACTGTAGAGACAAGGATGAAATATAATTTAAGAACTATTTTAAGAAGTAAAAAAATATGCACAGAAATATTCGTCCAAGCCAAGTTTTGGGTCAATGCGACCCGCGGCACCGTGATTATATTCAGATAATAAATATGTGGTTAGATATTAAGCAAGACCCTGAAATGCTGTCGCCTCACGGCTTCTTCCTAGGAATATTTTTTTCGAGGTTTCACCAAGGACCTCGCTTGGAAAGCGCCACGTGCTGTAAATATTGTAAATTTCGAGCACCGTTATGTGAAAAGATTATGAAAACTGAGAATCAAAGTGTCAGAAGTGAGGAAACAAACCCATTTTTTTGTTTAGAGAATGGGTTTGTTTCCTCACTTTGATAAACAAAAGATGCCGTGAGTGAATACAGTTGCTGCGTTTGCCCGAGGGTTTTTTGTTTGTTAAAAAATTGTTCACCTTTGCACACACTTTTCGAACCGGGAGCACCCTGGCCTTTGGTAAATTCAATCAATCGGTTGGAGTCCTGTGTCTCCCTGAGAATCTTAGCCCGTGAATGTTATGGGAACACAACACACATGCCTTAACACGTGGACACTGTTCAATAACCGAGGGCCACTCAGGCCTGGTCTCGTCCCCACCACGGCTTAAGCCTTGTCGAGGCGGTGGGGCTCAGTAGTCTAGGGTGAACCCAGGTGAAGCCAATTGAACCGAGGGGGTGCTCTTTGCACCCTTCTTATAAGAAGAGGGGGCTACGAGCGGGAGGAGGAGACGCTTCTTTGTAGCCCTCTTATAAGAAGAGGTGACAAAAGAGCAACAAAAGAAGGCGCTTTTGCTCACAGGGCAAGGGGCGAGGATGAGAACCCCACTCCCATTGCACTGTTCCAAAGTTGGTAGGGTTGTCCTCAGGCGCGGGGCAACCCTTCTGTCGGTCGGTCCCTTTGTGGACTGACTATCCGTCGAGAGACCGATGGCACTTCTTGTGGGTATTCGGCACTATCATGTGCCGCGTGCCCCACACACCACTGGACCCCACCCAGGGCCAGTAAAGGCGCATAAATGCGTTTCCCGCGTCAGCAAAAAAAAAAGGCCGGGTCTCGTGGCATTTGCTGTCGTCACCCTATTGTTACGCCACTGATATTAGCCTGACGTTACGTTGTTCGAGTCAGTTTCACTAAATCAATGTAGAAAAACGCTTGCCATACAAAATAATCAGACGACTCGATGATAAATCGTACTTATCAAGATTCGAGGAAATCGAATAACTCTGTGAAAAATATTTCCAAACAATAAGTGCTCGAGTAATATACGTACTAGAATATAGCTTTTCATAGCGCAGAAGCCTAAGGAGAGGTCAGATCATCAGGCAAGCTGACGTCCACAGGGCTGCACAGCCATCAGGTAGTTAATATAAGCCGTGCCTTATGCCTTCCGTGGGGCCATGGACACTCAAAAGTCGCGGTAAACGCGCCCAAATTGCTATCTTCTTTTGAACAATATACGTTTTTTCATTTCGCGTGAGACCATTTCTTAGTGCAATGCTGCACTGCAGCCGAATCGGACCAGCACGAGCTGGATGCCGTCGCGTTTTGTATAGTTTGTGAGTATCCGGTGGCCCATTTGAAGGAAGGAGGCCCACGCATCTTCATGATGAGTATGCAATAACTTGTCTATGTGCGTCGGTAGTCATCAAACGGCTCTGGAACCCTTTACTATAAAAAAGACTCGAAGAGACTCTTTCATATGAACAGAACTCTTAAAAAGCATCTTCTCTACCAAAGAGGGATTCTTCTCTTATTTATGAATCCATATATCCCAACTTTGGGACAACTTAAAACTCTTCCGTTCCGTAATCATAGGATGTTACAATTTCTTGTTAAACGTCAAACAACTACCACCCTTTTTTTTGGTTCGCGGCGAAAAACATTTACGCACTGACCGATCCTGGAAGAGATCAGATGGTTGTGAAGAGTGGTGGACGAACTGAATACCCACTAAAACTCCGCAGGACAGCATACTTTTTTTTTTTGGTGACGAAAGGGAATGCATTTACGCATGATACCTGGGAGCCCGGGTACACCCCCAGACCTATGTTGGACTCGGAAATTGGGTAGCAATACCAACTAAACCCCTACGGGAGCCTTCAGCCGCTATAAGTGGAGGGTCCCGGATCTGTAAGCAACAGGACCCCTCCAGCGACAGGCTGGCCTCGGCGAAAAGGCCAGACCTCACCTCCATGGGGACTGTCCGGCTACGCTATGACAGTCCCCACGACGCCGTGTCTTTATGGAGTGGACCGGGTTCCCATCCCGGAACGACACGGAACACAGGGGCACTACTGAAGGCGCTGCAGATAGCGCCTCCTTCGTACACCCATTCATCGTCGACAGGGGGAGGCCGCGTCGGCAGCCTCCTCTCTCGCCCGCTCGTCGGCTTCCTTCTGGGACATGACGGTCTCGCAGAAGGAAGCCATCTCCGGTAGGACTCGTCGCTGCCGAGCATCGCGACGATGATGTTCCGACACAGATACTCACCGAATCAACCGTGCCCGGTGAGCATCTGCGTCAGACGAAAGGTGAGGGGCCTGCGCCTACGGTGCATGCACTGCTTGAGGACCGGGTGCAAGGCAGCCGTTATCTCTGTACCGTACGGCTGCCGCGCCATATTTCGTCATGCGTGGGGTTCAAGCCGAGAGCCCTCTTATCAGGAGCTCTCGGCAAGAACCTCCGCCACGACCACCCGTGGGAACACGGGTGATCGCCGGCTAGGGCCGTAGCTGCAGCCCACTATACCGTACGGTATCCCCGAATCGACCTCACTGCGACAACAATCTGCGGGGAACGCAGATGGGCCTTATTCCTCGCAGCGAGACGATCCGCCCATACCGGAGCACCGTACGTCGCCATACTCCGACAGACACAGGAGTACAGCTTTGCAGCTGCCTGCAGGCGGCGCTAGGTCCTCCGAGGTTCGGGAGGAGTCGGCCCAGTGCACGCAGGACAGCATCCCAGCCCAGCCCTGAGTATCGGCCAAACAAAATTAGCAAACTCAATTACATAAAGTGTTTAAGCCGACGTTTCAGCTCGCATTCAAATAAAACGTATGTGTCAATCGTATAATTTTCCAATTGTTCAGGCTGGTGTGACATCGGAAGGTTAAGAGCCTGTTATCGGCCGTTATCAGCGCATACGTACCATGCCCCATTTGCTCATTTGACCTGACACCTCAGTTATCAGTGGCACGCCGTGATAATACGTACTTTACCTGTTTTTTACTTTTGTATATTGAAAAATATTTTTTGCTACCTTTTAATTTTCAAGTTGTGTAGTGTTTATAGTGCATTCATTTCGTAGTCTTTAGCAATTGACAGAAGTGTCAATAGTATTATTATTGTAGACATTGAAATCGAGGTAGGTAATATGTATAATACGCGTGTGTTTAAATAATGTACTTTTGTGACGATTATTTATGTATTATAGATACGAAACTACGAATAGGGGAAAACCCGTTATCAATTGCAGACGGCGTTGGTTCCGTATCTATTTTATGTAAGTTTATGTACACAAGGACTTAGTCGGGTGACCGGTACGGCATTCTTGTCCGTGTATAATAAGCCCAGTGGTCATACACAGCCTTCCTAAACAAGCTAATGACCGATGTTATAACTGGGAATGTTATCATGTTTATTACTTTCACGCAAAATCACTAAACAGTTGTTGAATAAGTTTTAACCTGAAGCAACAGAAGCATCTAGTCTTTATTAATCTCTATGGAATGTTGTTATTTGTTTATTGATGAAATGAACGCTCATATATACGGAACCCGGAACCCAACCGAGATGGACTCTGTAAAGATGTTACACATAACGGAAATTATATAGAGACCTTCCATAGACGCCCGTCAATTAAGGGAATTCCTTTTTTAAATATTTCAATTAATAATCTGTACGCCTTATCTATTAGATATGCGGTAACGCGGCTGTACCAGGAAGTAGATAATCTTGAACTTGACATAGGAGTAATATTTATAATGATTAGCAAACTGATCCTCACATTTTCATATTCAGTGTATATTTTGTCTGGATTCTGTTCTCATAATGGTGGGGCACTATGAGAACAAAATCCAGACAATATTATTAATTTTACCTTTGTTTAAAACCTGTGTCACAAGATTTTGATTAAGTTTAATCTACGCAAATGTAATTTAATGTGTCAAAATTAATTTAAATTATTATTCTGTCGCATTCCTTTATACACTTTTTTGTGGGATGTAGTGCCTAGTTGTTTATGTGGGATGTAGTGCCCTCCGAAAAAAAAAAAACTTATGCTCATGTTCATGGGCGTCAGTAGTTTGTAAAAGGGCTCCAATTGCTCGTGTGTTCCCCTATACTATGAAAAAACTGGACATAATTACTTTAATAATGTTCTAGCAGACTTGGCCAATGGCAGCCACTTCTAAAGGAACTACAACGAGTACAACTATCGCACAGGATGCATTATACACAAGTGCCTTTTATATTACTTAATTATCCTATTCCGATGGGACGGTAGTCTGACATGACCGAGGAGAAATCAGACTTCGGACTGACGGTTTTACGGGCATATCAAGTCATTCGTGCGAACATCAACTTCCCGACTCTAAATTGTTATTAGAAATTGAAAGATCCCAATATCTTTTTGGTCCGACCCGTGAATCGAACCTTACAATGTTTGGCAGAATGTTCGTACCACAAAACCACAAGGCAGTGATTCTCTACTTAGTCCTCAATATGAGGTGTTTATCCATTTATCATTTACTATCTGTTGAGTTACATAAAATTGCTACTCGCATAAGTTTTGGTGTCTTAAGCTTACGCGAACGTTACTCATTACAATAAAACAACTACTTTCACCGTGAACAGTCCACCTGTGACCATGGTTGCTGTAAAGTTTCAGAAACGTCGGGCTGGTTAAATAATAAAATAAACCGCGATAAAATCCGTAAGAGTAGTTTTATTGTAATGACTTTCATAAGTATTACTCACAGAATTTTATTATCTGTTAAGTTTCGACAGACCTATGATATTTCTCTCCAGACATAACACCTGTTTCGCAAGACGTAAATATTTTTCACTCGATGTTTATTCAATTTGAAGAATTGAGTGATATCAGATAAGTCAACGCCGGACATGTAGTCAATTCTGATCAGACGGCCTTGATTATTTATAATTTTATTGTTAACATTAAAATCATATATTTTGCTATAGGCTCTGTAAGCCAAGTAGACTTTATTTTATAGCGGGGTCTTATAAACACGTGACCCGTAGCAAACGCTACTTTTGCAGTGGCCTATCCAGTACTGGAATTAGGTAAACAATACTGGATCATTTCGACTCATAATTTTGAAATTATGTCAAAAACTAAGTAGATAAGTATATTAAAAATATCCGAGAATAGTTGTGAGCGTTGTATTTATCTGTATATTGTATTTCATCAGATCACTTGTAACGATAAATGTCTAGAATCATATCTGTAACAAAATGTCCAAAGTTGAAAGTCCATTTTGCTTTTTATGTTGTCGCACTTTGTCTGTCATACTATAATATAATAGATAATGTTATACATTTCAGTAAGCAGTAATTATATTTCATTTCCATACAGGAATTTATTTTGTCCACTGCGAAAGATAAGCCTGGGAACATCTAGTTGGGATACAATCACATGATCTGATAAGTAGAGACGTGTAGCGTATATGGAACTCATGAAATTAAGAAGAAGTTTCCTTATTTCAATGTTCTTGTAGAGGGTATGGACTAATGGCGTTTAAACGTATTTCTTTTTCTTTTTCAGAATAATTCGTATTATATAAGTTGATAAATAACTTAGTGTGGAGAGTGTTTTTGTGAGTAAAGCATAAAAACATTAAAAAAACCAAGTGACTACCGAATGCGGTGTTTAAAAAAACAATGGAAATCCAAAAAGTGTCAGATTCAGATTCAAATCATTCTGACAAAGTGAGTGCAGCGGATGATAGTAAAAGTGATGGCCGTAATGACGCGAAAAGTGATGTTATCAGTGAAAGATGTGATGCGAAGGATTACGCGGAGGATGGAAAGACATCGAACTTTCGAGAAAGCCGCCTCACAATTATCATTGATCAGCTTAGGTGCCAGAACAGAATGAAAGGTAAGTAAAAGTAATTTTAATTTCGTACTTAATTTACGAGGTTTAACATTGTGCCAGTACACGAAGGAAGGTAAGTATTTAAAGTCATTTTGTATTTACTTTATGAGTTTTAGCACGATGAATACTAGATTAATAAAAGTAACTGACGACTAAACTAAATGCTCGGTAATTTTAATTAACCGTTGGTATTTTAATTAACCATTGGTATTTTAATTAACCGTTGGTATTTTTTGGTCTATCTGAAGCATGTCGTATACATTATTAATCAGGTATTAGACTGTTGTATTACAGCTGAATTGTATTATCAGCTTAGATGTGACCAGCAATAAACCTAACAGATAGAACTTAGGGATCTTCAAAGGAGCTCACACCCATCACACATTGCAGGTGTTTATGGGTCTGTAATCACTTGCCTTACGGTGATGCAATTCCTCGTTTCCCCCCCTTTATTATATAAACGGCACGACCAAGGTACCTCTCGCTCACAAGATTAACGAGGGCAACGCATCTGCATGTAAATTAACCGTGCGGATGTCGATGGGCGTTAGTTGGTACAATGGCTCTGTTTCCTCCTTTGCTCTCCTTAGATAAACTACAACAAGAGTAAGAGGATACACTACTCGTCGCAGTTGCCCTTATAGGCTGTGCATCGGTCACATGCGTGTAATATTATAAGAATGTGATTTAAAATAAAAGTTGCACCAAGGCATCATAAAACCACAGTATTACTGTTCTGTTGTTTTATTTTCAATAAACTGTTAGCGCAACAGATAAGAATCAAAGGCTTTGTCCACGTAATTATTTTGTTCTTTCCAGTAACAAATATAGATCTATCTATAAATCTCATAAATTGTTTTTGTGAGATAGAATATCTTGCATTGCGTTTTTAACGAAACGTGTGCTTACACACAACAGAACGCAGCAATAGGTCATTATTAGCGTCGTTGTTGCAAAATATTTTACAAATAGAAATTAACTTTTTATAATGAAATTAAACCGACTTCAAAAGTGACACTGAAGGTACTAATTTTTTTTTGTCATTTTATCACAAAATTACCAAGATACACAATCAGCAGCTCAAAACGACCCGTATAAAATGTGTGCAATTTGTGCACATAAAAACCACTGCGCGTAAGGTTGATTTTGTAAAAATGTTAAAATCAGGCGCTTCTTTCAAACATAATCTGCTTTGTAAAAGTTGATTTTGCAAAAGAAAATATTTACTCGGTATAATCACGGATACTTAAGAAATACAGCTCAGTATGAAATCGTGTCTCTTGTATTTTTGTAAATCAATTATCCGTTATCTCTGGCCATCCCGTTAGGGACCTGGCGTGATGATGTGTATGTGTGTGTGTGTAATTATTAAAACTAACTGATTTTAACATTTACGTCATAATTTATAATAATATGTAAATTAATGTATAATCCTATTGGAGCATACTGGAGGTAGCTTAGAAATCTACATACATTCATACAAACTATCGCATCTGTCATACATTTTAGGAAGATACAGTGCCATGCTGCATAAGAGGAGGTAGTGCCATGCATAGTGCATGACACTACGTTCGGACGGAATTGGGCTGGCACGACCGGGGAGGCACCTCTCGCCTCACATAATACCGCCGTATAGTGACATCTTCAGTGTCGCGTTTCGTGTGGTTTGTAAGTAGCCAGTGGCCCATTGCGGGGGGATGAAGGAGGGCAACGCATCGGCATAGTAATTATAATGATACGTCGATAGTCGTCAAGGGATACGATTTCTCGTGTGCCCCCTATTCTATTTAAAAAAAGAACATTCAAACTGACGCAGTCGGTTAGAACTTCCTTTACAAACAAAGGTTCCCGTTACACATTTGTCACCGGGGTTGAGCAGAGGTTAGGCGAAGTTATTGAGTGCGACAGAGAGATATCGCTATCAGCCATCGCCATTGTTCGCAGGCTCGTTGTGATCGCGTCTAATTGCGAAGCCTCCGACGCGTGCCACTGTCGCTTATCTGTGTAATGATATACTAAACGTGCCTGTGCAAAAATGGTAGTTTTCCGTATCTTTTTATCTGAAGTAGGGTTAGGGTTTAACGCAAGCTATAAGATGTTTGAAGTGAATACTCCGTGGCGTTGGGGCGGAGGAAAATGATTTCCCCACCATGGTTAAAGCCTTGTCGTGGCGGTAAGGTGGGGCCTGGAGTGCACCGAGACACCTTGGGCCAGCCAATTGAACCGAGGAGGGGGATGCTCTTTGTACCCCTGTTATAAGGGGAGGGGACGAATGAGCAGGAGCAGGAGCCGCACTTATAAGAAGAGTAGACAAAAGTGCAAAAGGAGGCGGCGCTTTTGCGCAAGGGGAAATAGTAGATCGGAACCTCACCCCATTGCACTATCCCTAA
>JAFELO010002461.1:102014-133720 GCA_017140195.1 Eumaeus atala
GTGCAGTAGGCGGTCCGTGATGGAAGCTGGAGATCGGTCGTCTTGGCGTTCATTGAGAGAGGCCTATGTCCAGCAGTGGACCGATAAGGGCTGATTATGATGATGATTATATGTATGTATATCATACCGTAAGTAAAAGTTTCAGGGTACTAACCCTAACAGGGTAAATTTTAATATATATGTATTGCCCTTATTATTTCGGTCCCCTCTTCTTACGGAATCGCTTCTTCCTTCTGATCTTTAGCCCGCTCTTCTTATAAGAGGGGTGCAAAGATCCCCCTTGATTAATTTGAGTTCGCCTGGGTTCCCCCCCAGGCTACTAAACCCTACCGCCACGACAAGGCTTCAACCATGGTGCGGATGACCTTCAATCTTGGCATGAATTTTACTGTACCACTTGTGTTATAGCTCGCAGATATCAGACGACGGAAACATATTTAACAGTGCTAGACCAGCCAGCAGTCTCATCCGCGTTATTCCGGTCCTGTTATTAGTAGCGTCACGCTAGCCATGGCCTTCTTCGATAAATTGACAATTCAACACAAACAGTTTTTTTTTTAAATTTGTGTCAGTAGTTCCAGGGTTTGTAACATTTATATTTCGAAACTTAAATATTTTATAAAAAAAGTATATCTGTCATCTTTGACTGTAAGGCTTTATGTGCTCTGTGTTGAAGAAATGTCACGCTTTTTCCTTTTGGTGATGGCGAGGATGCATATAATTGCGACGGCTGATGCTACCTGCCATCGCCAAATCATAATTAAATAGCTTTTTTTTCTTCAGCCGGGAACCTACATATTCGTGTTACAATGCACGAATTAATATTTCATTAAAAGGAGCTCTACTCATTTTAACATTCATTTTTCTTTTTATTAAACACTATATTATTCAAATATATTGGATATAAGGAATGAAGAACCATCAACACAATGAAAGAAAACAAACAGTAATTATATATATAAAGGACCAATTGTGAATGTGGAAAGACCAATTGAATAATTGTATATAAAAGTTTAACACAACCCTTATAGTTTCTATAATCCCTTGTCACAGGGGTCACCTTTACAAAATTTATAGAAAATTATAGAATACAATATATATAATTAAAATGGTCACAGGATTAATGCGCTTAAACTATGTTAATATTTAAAAATGTCGTCTATGTGCAGAATAGAAAATAAATATTTATTTGCTCATATGTGCGTTCAAAATTAGACGGTTCAAACTGTTAGGTATTGGCCAGTCCAACATATTCTAGCATTTCGACGAATCATTTTATTCAGTTTGTCAGGGCTACGAAACTTTTTGACTAATGTTGACATAAAATCCCACAGATTTCTTTGTAGAACTTACAAGATAGGTGTTTATCAATTTTATAATGTAACTAGCAGTCCCAGTTAGTATAAATAATATACTTAAGATTTTTATTTCTAACAATATTTGCCATATATATTCTAACAAAGAAATTTTTTTTTTGTGAAAATAAGTATAAAGTACAAGTGGTTTCCATAGGCTACAGTGCAATCCTATAAACATTGAGGTCAGTTGTCAATAGAAGCACGCACTAAAAGGGTAGTCTTCAGCTCTGATCAAGTCCGGAACGTTCGTTTTAAGCAAAATTGGGTGGATCAAGCTTTATGACCTCGTCCCGAGTCTTGCTGGAAGGACCTCACTTAGTTATTGACAATCGTGTTATTAATGGGCTTAACTGCCTTCTCAAGAATGGTATCTTGATACATTTGTGCCGATGTTTTGATACCTTTATCACAAAAATATGGCTCAGTCACCCTTTCATCCATCGCTGAAGTTATCGGATAATGCCCACGTTGCACTCTGTCGACTAATTAGGAAGCTTCCTTAGAGCTTTGAGCATGACTACGGTCACTTTGTTTGTTAAAATTTTGCTCGCTTATAAGAAAGTTATCATCCTTACACAATTTTTCTCTGTGATTTTACCACCCTATTCACCTTTAATTTATCAGATAGGAAATGACTAGTGAGTCTCTTACATGCTCTCTTATAAGTCCTAAGTCATCTCTTAAAATACGTGACATGGTTCTAGGTGCTATCTTGATATCTTGTACTCCAGATAAAATCTTTTGCTTTCGGACAGGATTTCTTCAAATTCTTTCCCTTGTGTTGATTACCTTTTTCGTACGTACACTACGTGGACGGCCAGACGGCTTCCCATGTCACAAACAGAGGAAGTCTCATTGCACCTGTATTGAATTAAAACGACCTTCAATAAACAGATTGCGGACCATTGGAAGGGAGAAGGTAAAGAGGGAAACGCACCTGCACGACAACCTTATTGCGCATATTTATAGGTGTCGGAAGTCAAAAGGCTTCAACTTTTCTTCTGCCCACTTATACATAAAAAAAATTGCGACTGCTTCTCTTCTTTCTAAATTACCAACTTGGAACAAAAGGTGTTATGCGGTTTCGCACTTTTCTATTACGCAACTCACTGTTGTGAATCGGCGCAGATGAAGTAATACTCAATACACTTTATGATACACCAGATGTGAAAGTTCCCTTTATTCTCTACCGTCCCTTTAACGGACTTCAACCGTTATGAAAGCGCCTATTAAAATTGTCAACCTAACAGATAACGAATCATTTTCGACAGTAAAATTCTTTGGTAAATAAAAAAGAAATTATTATGATACACATCGTTCTGTATAGTTTTTATTAAAATAATGAATATAACCTAATGTTCATTCGTTTAAGGTGTCATAAATTGTTCCCAACTCGATGATTTCAAATCGGCACTGATCTTCCACAGGATATTGTCTAATAAGATGAATCTCGCAGGATATACCTGAAGCTATTGTGGCTTCACAAATTATCTTAACATGAAATAGTACAAAATCTTATACAGACACGTGTAGATAAAAAAATTAATGTGTGTTCACTTATATACAGTTAGAGTTAGTGGCATGCTGCACTACCTCTACCTCCTCCTGTGGGAGGAGGTAGTGCCATGCGTGGCGCAGGACACTACATCCTCGTATGTAACGAAATTGGACCGGCACGGCCGGGAAGTAACTCTCGATCATATAGTATCGCTGTAAAGTGACAACTTCAGTGTCGCGTTTCGTGCGGTTTTTGAGTAGCCGGTGGCCCATTGGGGGCGGGGGGAGGACGGCAACGCATCGGCATAGTAAATATGTAGTATGTAATGGGCATAGTAGGATCATGGGCGTCGGTAGTCGTAAAGAAGGCTCGTTCGCCCCCCTGTTCTATAAAAAAAAGGAAGAAAATACGCACGTAAGTTGAACTTATTTGTCGTGACATATGAAAAGTAAGTCATATAAATGACAATTAAATTTTTATCTCTTATCTGTCCGTTTTTGGTGTTGGTGTACACGCCTGTCCTAAAAGTTAAGCTTCATAATATTACTTAACGCTAATTTTATTAAAATTACTACTTATTACTTGTAAAATTACAAAATTACAATTATTTATTTTTTAAGTTTTACTTCTTACAAGTCAACCGTTCACCGTGCAGTAGCCGGTCCAGGATGGATGCGAGTAGCAGGAGATCGGTCGTCTCGGCGTTCGTTGAGAGAGGCCTGCGTCCAGCAGTGGGCCGGTAAGGGCTGATAATGATGATACAATTCTTAAGTATTACAGTCTCCTTCGCCGACACGTAGTCTCCGCCTTAGTATTACATATGAAAAACTCCATTGTTAAGTTCGCTAAATGTCGGTTCTAATTAAACTTACTAATTCTATGAACATAGGCGGGGAATAGGGAAGAAGGGCTACGCGCCGCACCATGGTACAAGCCTTATCGTGGCGGTGGGGCTCAGTAGCCTGGGGTGATCAGTGACACCTTGGGCGAAGCTAATTGAACCGAGGAGGTGTATGCTCTTTGTACCCCTCTTATAAGAAGAGGGGACAAAAGAGAAAAAAGGATGAGGCGGCGCTATTGTGCACGGGGCAAGGGGCGAGTATGGGAACCTCGCCCCATTGCAGTGTCCCAAAGTTGGTGGGGTGGTCCTGTGATGCGGACAACTCCATCTGTGGAGCTCGAGCTAGTCGATGCTCGAACTCGAGCATCGACTAGCCGTCGAGGTGCCCTGATGATTTGCTGTTTCGGGGCACCTCACCAAAGGCGGCACTGATGGTACTCGCGGTGGTTTCTGTGGGTATGCGGCACTATAATGTGCCGCGAGCCCCACACACCACTGGACCAAGCCCAGAGCTAGTGAAGGCGCGTAAATGTGTTTCCTCGCGTCAACAAAAAAAAGGTGGGCTACGCGTCTATCTTCATTTGTGTCATTCGTATTATTGTCAACCTAAATAATGTCTTTATGTGTTGGTAATCGTCAAAAGGTTCCCATTTCCTGTTTGCCCACTTATAGAAAAACACATGTCTCACTGAATAATAACACATGCTTAGTCGCGTGTATCAGATGGTTTTTTTTGATACTATATGGGGACAAACGAGAATTCGGAGTATGTCAACGACTCCCGACGTCCATGAACATCAGTACAATTATGCCGATATGTTTACCTCCTTTTCATCTCTTCCCAACTACTCACAAACCGCACGAAATGCGACACCGTAGCACCATGCATGGCACTACCTCCTCCTATGCAGCATGGCATTACCTTTTACAAAAAAAAATGTAAGTTGTAAATATGATCCACTTACAAGGCTGAGAGCACAGAGCGGAGACAATACTCACTGGCGAAGACAAACAAGTATTCTTTAAGCGTAATCGCCAATCACGATAAGCGAAGGAAATCGTATCGCCAGTAGACAATAGAATTCGCGCTAGCTTTTATCTTGCGTATTGTTCGACCTGTTACGCTCACAGCACCATGTTTGAAGATGTACGCCCGGTGATTCCATGAGATATGGCGAAAAGATGGTAATGACGATATCTGGTGACCCCATCGCCTTTTAACGTGAAACAAACGCGCATATTGTAATTATAATTTGTTTGGATAATAATGTACAACGATTAACCGTAGACAAAGAGAAAATTTTAATAAAATATTGAAAACATATTTGTTTTGATGTCAAAAGAAAAGGAGTACTTTAGCAGACATACAGACAGGTGTATAACACTTAATTAAGCCGTGATAATATGTCCGCGATTATGTCGCGTTGGCTGAACCTTTTTTGTGCGGATTTGAGAAAAGTATTTGTTCCATTTTAGTTATTGATCTTAATATCGCCTCCCCTTGCTGTATCAGAAAGAAGATTGTATCTTTTGAAAGGTTCAAATTACTTAAATAATTTTAGAATAGAAATATATTTTATCTCATATTTTTACTTTTTTGTCGTGGCTGCTGTGCCTCGACAGACCGCCAAAACCATAAATGTTTATTTCTTTTACTTTTATCGATTACCTAAGATGTTTACACAGTATGTTACATTTTATTCGAAAATTAGATCAATCAAACCACTCATTTCTTTTCTCATCACAAAATTAGAATATTATCATGTCGGTACTATACACAAATATGTATAACCAGCCCGCGACTTCGTCTGGGCACATGTTGTCACAGTATTGATGTCTTAAGTTTACGCGAATGTTGGTCATTACAACTAGACTACAGCAAGAGATAATAAGTACTGTTTGCGTTAATCGGAACAACTAAAATTATAATTCTTCGGGTAGTTTTAAAAACTTGGTACATCAGGACATCTGTCGTCTCAGTTTACCCGTGACCATGGTTGCTGTAGAGCTTCTGAAACGTCGGGCTAGATAAATAATTAAATAAACCGCAATAAAATCCCTAAAACAAGTTTTATTGTAATTGTCACAACAAAAATTTTGTAATATTATACTTTATTTTATATTTATATATAATTAACTTATAATCATTTAAATATGCATAAAATATGTTTTATATTTTTACAACGTACGATCGGGTTGACATATCACATTTGATTAAAACCCCGATAAAAATTGTTTAGAAGGAAAAAAAAATGACGACCGATAGCTAGTGTAATGTTAGTGGCTATTCCGCGCAAATCACACCCGAACAGAGATCGAATTAAGCCCAGATCATGAATGTTTATATATAAACGTACCCACGTTATATATTATATATTATATTATATATTTATATATTATAAAGCTTAAATAAAATATATTTCTATTGTCCTGATGTCCTGTGATACAAGACCTTAGTGTACTTGGTCGCGTAACTACACTCGCGTAACTCCTTTCTTCTTTTTGGTCAAAGGGACATACTTTTATAGGTTATAGTCTTCATCGATAAGTAGATTATATAACACTGAAAGATTTCTTAAAGTTGGACCAATTCTTCTTGAGATTAACGCGTTTCAATAAATAAAATTTCTTTATTTTATTATTAGCTTAAATGATAAAAAACATATATTTTAGTTTAATTATTATAAAATAAATAAGAATTGAGGGGGAGGGAAGGAGGAAAGTAAGGCAAACCATCGGCATGACATTAATGTGGTCGTCGGTATATTATAAAAATATATAGTGATGATAATGATGATTCATCACAGCCCATAATTGGCGAGCCAGCAAGTGGACCGAGAGAAGATTATGTGCGAGAATATGATTAGAATGTATAATTGAGACCTTTATGCGCTTGTTAAGAGTTGCCCGCGCATGCTGCTACATACCTCTACGGTTGGCCGGCGATGGGCGCTCAGGTGCGGATTTTTTTATCACCATCTGGCACCACCACACTACGGGTGTTGAGAATAATATAACCAGAGTATACAACAAATTGTAGAAATACCATCGACGCGTCCCGGCTTTGTGCGTTGATACCAAATTATACGCTTCCTCGGTAATCCATTAGTGAAAACTGTATGAAAAACATCCTAACGTATGTTAGGTTAGGTTACATATGATATGTGCATTTTGTATGGGAGGAACAAAAAGTCGAATACTTTTTAATATAATATATTAAATTAATCAAAGTACGAACCATTGTTTTCTATGCACTTCTACCATCTCATAGGTAGTTAATTGATCGCTTTACTAAAAAACCCAGTCGAACGGGAGTCAATAAAATCTTTGAAGGCGCTTTGGACTGCCCCATTGGATTTCAGTTTTGTCCTTTACAAGAAGTTAGCCAAATTTCGAAAAAAAAAAATGGTAATCTGTTGGAATAAGGTCCGGGTGGTGCGGCTGATGTCATAGACTTTTCGATTGAAGCTCTTCTAATTTGGTAACCGTCTGTTGCACGTCTGTCGAACGTGGTTTGCGATGGATCCGCTTCCACAATAGCCTTCTACTCCCCATTATCAACTTGGGTCTCAGGCCGTCCACGGGGCTTCTTCTGCAGGTCGAAATTTCCAGAACGAAAACGTTTGAACCAAAAAAGAACTGTCTTTTCTTTTGCAACACGACCGCCATAGAAATCATTCACACTTCGGGTCATTTCCGCAGCACGGCGGAACTTGTAGCCGTAAATAATGCGATATGTTAAGTTTTCCATTTTGTAATATGAGTGACGCAAACAGAAAAAAATAGAAGAAAAAAAAAACAAATGCATGACGGTCATCGAAACACAAATACAGGAGTAAATAGCTGTACAAATTTGAATTTGGAATTCTTTACCAAAGAGGAGAAATTCGTGCTTAAAGTGGCCAGTACGAAAAACGCCAATTTCATATGTAAGGACCCGATATATTACTTTTCTACAAATTTTTACTAGGCCATGTTTAACATGGTCCAGTAAAAAACGTAGGTGTTACTTATTTACTGTCATACATTATTACGAAGTATTTACAATTGAGATTACTTGGGTCTCATGATGTTTTCAAGTAGCAGCAGATAGCGGCTGGATTCACTCAGTCTTGATAATATAGTCATCAACACATGGTCATCGTAATAGTTTAACAATGGACAGACCGAGAAAAGAAGCTTGAGATTACTTGGGTCTAATGATGTTTTTAAGTAGCAGCAGATAGTGGCTGGATTCACAAAGTCTTGATAATATAGTCATCAATACATGGTCATCGTAATAGTTTAACAATGGACAGACCGAGAAAAGAAGCTTGAGATTACTTGGGTCTAATGATGTTTTCAAGTAGCAGCAGATAGTGGCTGGATTCACAAAGTCTTGATAATATAGTCATCAATACATGGTCATCGTAATAGTTTAACAATGGACAGAGCGAGAAAAGAAGCTTGTTGTTGTGTTGCTCAGTAGCTTTTCGATGAATAGCAAATAGTATGTCTAGACGAAGTTCCACCTCCACGACCAGTTCTATGATATTATTGAACTAAGTGGAATTTCAGGACCCCTAGATCAGGGGGCAGGCCCCATGACAACAACTCCTGGACCGTTATGAAAAATTCTTTTAGTTTTGGATAGCCCATTTATCCGGGAAGGCTATATATAACAATCAGGATTAAATTATAAGCCAACTCATCACTTGACGACCGTCTGGCGCATTGGTGACATTTCTCGGTAAATCGTGCCTGCTGCACCAGGGGACACAGGTTCGAATCCCGCCCAGGTTGTGGATGTTTAGCTATATATGTATTATATGTGTTTCTATACAAAAAATCTAAAAGTGCACTTATCCTCCTTAATTACAAGTTATAATTTCTTTGGCCGCACATGAGAAAAACAAAAATGTTGTCTTTGAATAACTTTAGGGTGTCGGTTTTTCGTGACGGTGTGCTCACGCATTGTAAACACTCTCCTTTTTCCTAGCGCGCCCAAAGAAGTATAGCTTCATAAATCTTAAATGCAATTTCTTATGTTGATATACAAAATCTTAAGTATATTTCCGTTGTCTAGTACCTGTAGCGCAAGTTCTTAGGTACTTAGCACAGGACTGGGCTAACGGGGTGTGATAAGTCTACAGACATCATTATTATTATCAAGTCGCAATAGTAGGGGTCTAAATATGCAGGTAAACCACGAGGCACTGGTAGTTTATCAGATATGGCCATACGGTTCGCCAGTAGTGCGCGTGCGGTCTCGTAGTTATTAATTAGTGATCTCGCCGCGGCGGGTCAGGCTGGCGGCGGAAAGAGAGCGTGGAGAGCGCTTACCATGAGATGATGAAAAATTTGTGCACACATCGCGAGCGGCTGCGGTAGATTACGACACTGACTTCCGGGTTTCTCTTGCCAGTTAGATTTCTTTTTTTCTAGCATAGGGGGGCAAACGAGAAATCGGAGCCTTTTCACGACTACCGACGCACATGAACATCCACACAATATCTATGCCGATGCGTTGCCCTCCTTCCTCCCAACCAAATGGGCCACCGGCTACTCACGAACCGCACGAAACGCGACACTGAAGATGTCACTTTAGCTTGAGAAAGAATCCTTGAAACAATACATCCGTTAAAAAAAGAAGATTAAAGTGGTTAAAATATCTTCTGTATTTATATATAACTGGCCGTCGATCCCGGCTTCGCACGGATATTTTACTAAAGATGACAAAAATTGTTGATTTACAAAAGTACAAAAATTATAAATATTCATTTCGGCCTTGTAAATATCGCACGTTCACGCTAGTTGTCAATAATTTCTGCAGCTATATAAGGATTTATTTTGATATTTTTTCACACCTTCGTTCGGTTACATTATCGAAGTTATATGGCCTATGTTTGGCACAGCTAACATAGCATCATATTGGTAAAGTGTATTTTTAAATCGTTACGGTACTTTGATGTAAGTGCAATGCAGATGAAAAATCAATAGTGCGCGTTCAGTCGGGATCGTGGGCAACACAGAAAACCGATTTTCGATTTCCCATGAGCTATTGACTTGCGCTTAGCTGTAACGGAAAGTATGGGACAATTTGTATCCCCACACGAAAATGCCAAGAACAAGAAGAAGAAGAAGAAACAAAGCCAATATTCATTCGGCTAGTGCAGAGTTAAACTACTGCCTTCCATGCCTATTTCGATTTATTGATATTTACCGGGTTTTTTATAGAATAGGGGGGAAGAAGAGCATTCCGAGCCTTTTTACGATCTTGTTACGATATGTTTGTTTCCATCCTTTCCTTCTCCCCTCCAATAGGCCACGGGCTACTCACAAACCAAAGGAAGGTGACACTGAGATGTCCCTTTGCGGCGGTATCTTGTCAGTGAGAGGCACCTTTTCGTTCGTGCTGGACCAACTCTGCTGCAATGCAGCGTAACACTACCTTTTACTGAAATATATACCTAATATAAGACGATTTCCGTGCAGTAGCCAGCCCGGGATGGCTGCAGCAGGAAATCGGTCGTATTGGCGTTCACAGAAAGAGGCCAATATTCGGCAGTGGATTGAGAAGGGCTGCTAATGATGATGATGATGATGAGTATTAAAAAATAAAAAGGGCAAAGGCAGTAATTAGGCTACCTGACAGAAGCGCAAAATTAAAAATGTATTTGTACCGAATATTATACGATGACACGAGTTCTATGATTCTATCCAACATGCAGTAACAGCGCTACTACACTATACTAAATTATCCGATATCACGCGACAAATATTATACGATGACACGAGTTCTATGATTCTATCCAACATGCAGTAACAGCGCTACTACACTATACTAAAGTATCCGGTATCACGTGACGAATATTATACGATGACACGAGTTCTATGATTCTATCCAATATGCAGTAATAGTGCTACTACACTACACTAATGTATCAGATATCACGCGACAAATATTATACGATGACACGAGTTCTATGATTCTATCCAACATGCAGTAATAGCGCTACTACACTATACTAAAGTATCCGATATCACGCGACGAATAAGTACGCTGAAGTGGCAATGGGCTGGTCACGCACTTAGAAGGACCGATGGCAGACAGGCCAGTAAGGTTCTGGAGAGGAGACCGCGTTTAGGAAAACGAAGTGTTGGTCTATCGTTCACCAGGAGGGAAGACGATCTCCGTGCAGTGGCCGGTCCGGGGTAGGTGCGGGGAGCAGGAGATCGGTCGTTTTTGCGTTCATAGAAAAATGCCTATGTCCAGCAGTTGACCGATAAGGGCTCATAATGGTGATTGTGATGATGCAGTAATAGCGTTACGCGCCGTGACGTGACGAAAGGGTGCTACGCGTACCACGTGATGACATGTGATGCACTACGCGAACGATGACGTGATTTTTGTCCATGATTTTTGTTTATCCAAAAAGTGCTTAACGCGCCTAAAGAAGTTTTCACTTCACAAATTATTTATTTTATATATTGTACTAGTGTCATCCCGCGGTATCTCCTATTAGTCGTAGCGTCACGGTATATAGCCTATAGCCCCATCGATAAATTGACTTTTCAACATAAACACATATTTTTTCAATTCAGGCCGGTAGTTCCTGAGGTTACTGGTGAAAAAAAATAAATAAACAAAACTTACTCTTCAGTTTGTTTACAAGAGTCGAGTTTATTTTATAAGATAATGTGTATGTCTTCGATCAACTATGTCTACATTATATATTATACTTTATATAACATAAAGGGGATAACGAGGAGCACGAGACTTTTGGCAACTAAAGACGCTCATAGGTATTGACACAAGCTCCTGTTTGTGTCACTAACGACGCTCATAGGTATTGACACACGCTCCTGTTTGTGTCACTAACGACGCTCATAGGTATTGACACAAGCTCCTGTTTGTGTCACTAACGACGCTCATAGGTATTGACACACGCTCCTGTTTGTGTCACTAACGACGCTCATAGGTAGTGACACAAGCTCCTGTTTGTGTCAATACCTATGAGCGTCTCGGGGGATTGGGAAAAGTAGGGTAACGCTAATCCCCCAATGCCCCTCATAATTCAGGAAAGGCTTGATATAACACCGTGATTCTATGATGGTACTTCCTGGTGTAATTCGGTCAAGGAGGTACCATCATAGAATTATATAAGCAATGGCATCTCTTACACAAGATACCTATGAAAAAAATTCAATGGAGCATCAATGATAATGTAATTAGTAAGAATGTAGTCGTTATTAATTAATTAAATCGATATTTACACCGCGGTGCATAAAAAGTCAGTGTCGCCGGCGCTCGGTGTATGCCCCGCGTATTGCTACTGGCAGGCGCGAGGCTAATATTTTATCTGGGCGGTCTTCATTGCACCCGATCGAGACACGTCCGGTATAGTGATGCGCTGTATTGTTTATATCGTTAGTTTTACTACCAAATAGTAGTTTCTGGAAGAATAAATATAGGTTGACAGTTGTACCATTTCCATTGGATTGGACACAAGAAGCGATCAAAAAAGCGCGTCATGAAGCAAAAGCTACAACCGCGTGATGGAACATAGTCACATAGATTTTATATCGATATTTTTACAAACGAGTACCTAATTTTATTAATCACCTGAAACATGATATCATAACCGATGAACTTCGTGTTCATGATCAAGATAAAGAAATTATTATCTAAACGGTTGCGCAATAATTAGTATAATTTAGGGCATTTTTAAATGAGCAATATTATAATATACGTACGTATTTATTTTGCCATCTTTCCCTCCAATGGGTTATCGGAAACTAATAAACCGAAACATGACAGCATAGCATGTCGCTATATAGTTGCACCATGTGCGTGAGAGGAACACACCCACGGCAGTATTGGCCATAATGCCTCTTGTTAAGAATAAATGATTACGGTGATGTTTAATAGAATCGATATCGATATTTATATATCCCATCTCTATACCGCTAGTGAAAGAGGCGTGCGCGGGTTGCTCTCATTAATCTTTCATTTCTACGTTATATTATTAGAGAAACGAGTTTGCACGGATGCTGTGGGGGGAATGGGGGGAGGGCGCGTGAACCCGAGTGAACCCTCGGTAGCACCTGCCGTGTCCGGTCCAGGTATCGCTTGTAGCGATTTACTCCTTTCCTATGTAAGGCCTCTTGGGCTAATGAATAGGCCGTGGACTTCCACGTAAGCTTCATTTGGTCTCCAGATGAGAAATTTAGAATGTTCCTTTTATGTGGTCTGATCATCGTAGGTTGTTGGGAATTCACTTATGAATTACTTCTAATCTATGGTACTGCAAAAAATCTGCGAGTACGCTGATGTTGGCCCCTGATTTAGATTTGACTGACATTAGATTTGATAAAGCGCAAATCCTCATCATAGAACACCGATATCTTCCAAGAATGATCCGTGGAGCTATTGAAATTTAGAAACATCCAAATTTCAATAGAGAAGATGACTGGCGTGCTCCCTATGCTTGGGACCCAGTGATAAAAATAATCAAATAAAAAAATCAAAAACAAAACATAACACCTCAAGACAGCGACATATCATAAGTACTGTTTGCGTTAACCGAAACAACTGTCATCTCAGTCCACCCGCAACCGTCGTTGCTGTAAAGCTTCTAAAACTTCGGGCAAGTTAAATAATATAAACCGCGATAAAATCCGTAAAATTAGTTTTATTTCACTGCAAAAGAAATTACATTTTCCTATAAGTGTGACGAGTATTTCAATAAATTTAGACATACCTCTAATTGGCTAGCTTAAATTATAATTAAGTTTCGTTGCCGGTTTTTCAGGTTACTATTAAAATGTCGAGTATTTTATTTTGATTAATATAAAGCATTTGTGAGATAGTTAATTAAATCTTGACTACCTCACAATTGCTTCATATTAATTACCTCTCACCGAAACCTGTCAAAGTGTATTTTATTTGAAACAAACATTGAAAAGCGGATCGGTACTTAAACTTCCCTCTAATGAAGCATCATGTAGTCACAAACCGCACGAAGCGCGACAACATACATATCTAGACAATTCTTGCATGTGACCAAGATGCACTTGGAGTTTTCACTCCATCGAAAAGACCTCCCACTGTCTGGATGACCACAATTAAGTAATAACAGTGACTAACGGGTTCTAATAACCGAACCTCGAGTTGAAATTCTACGAAACAATCATCTAAATACCGTTTTTACAGCCGTCGCCAGTTAGTCGATCACTAGTACTAATAAGCGAATTTAGCTAGAAACATCGTCATCATCATTATCAGCCACTATCGGTCCACTGCAGGACATAGGCCTCTTTCAATGAACGCACAGACAACCGATCTCCAGCTACATGCATCTATCCCAGACCATCTACTGACGGACACTCCTTCGTCACGTCACGGCGCGTAACGCTATTACTGCATCATCACAATCACCATTATGAGCCCTTATTGGTCAACTGCTGGATGTAGGCATCTGTCTATGAACGCCAAGACGACTGATCTCCTGCTACCCGCATCCACCCCGGACCGGCCACTGCACGGAGATCGTCTTCACATCTGGTGAAAGATGGACCAACACTTCGTTTTCCTAAACGCGGCCTCCACTCCAGAATCTTACTGGCCCATCTGCCATCTGATCTTCTGAGTGTGTGACCAGCTCATTACCACTTCAGCCAGGTTATGCTTCGCGTGACATCGAAATTCTGATTGCGAAAAAAAAATACAAACAGGTCATTCCAAAAGAAAACTACTTTGACAAATTTTATCGCGGTTTATTTCATTATTTAACTAAGGATTCCGTTTCAGAAGCTTTACAGCAACAATGCTCACGGACCCATTAGTGTAACATTCGCGTAAATTTAAGACATCTAAATAGATCCTGTTCTATGTCTATTATTGTTTAAAATCTCAGAATATAATGAGGGATATTTAGGAAAAATATATTTGTTGACACTTTTAAAGCTGCTATTGGTGTCCTAGGCGGGGGTCGTCATAAAGCTACGGCCGCTTTAGTCTTTGAATTAAATTATCATCATGGTCACTGTTGCTTAAAATAGGAGGATTATTATTTATTATTATTTAGTAATTTATATACACAAAGGCAAACACACATTTGTAGTTTGCAGATAATACAAAGCTAGAAAATAAGAGCTACTTATTGCATAATGAAATTTCTTCCAGTAGCCCTGCTAAAGTAAAACTTGCATGACATACGCAATCAAAGTATGACTACGGAAATTATAACTTGTCTATTTACTAGGAAACAGTCCTAAAGCTGGATTCTCAAATCTGTGCATTCTCCTATAAGATAATAAATATCCGTTACCACTGGAGCGCCCCTTTGTAAACTAGGCTCTTAGTTTTGTAACCTCGATATTATTATTAATATAGGTTCCTCAAAAAAAAAACTTTCCATAAAACATCTTATATCATGGTCACCGCTAGGTAAAGAATGAGGTGCATTTAACAGGAGGCAGTCGTAAATTCGCATTTGAAATATCTTCGATCGCCTATAAAGTAATATGTGTCCTTTATAACAGGGGAGCCCCATATTGTTATTGTATTTATATACACATTATGTTGAGTAACTTGTTTTTAAGCAACTATAACAACAACACATTTTCACGCCAGTCCCTAATGGGGTAGGCAGAGAGGACGGAGTGTCATGTATCTCCATACCTGCCTCGCTTCCTCAACATTCATTATTATTAAACGTGTGTAAAATATAATTTCCACAAGACCCCTTACATCATGGTCACCGTCAGATAAAATATGAGGTGTATTTAGTAGGAGCTAGTCGTAAAGTCGCATTTGAAATATCTTCGATCGCCCATAAAATAATAAATATCCGTTATCACTGGACAGCCTCTTTGTTCCCATTCAAACGTCCGGATGTGCGCTGTAACCTCCGCTGAGTTGTGATTACGAAAATTATAACTTGTAACATACATTTGCATTTACTAGGTTTTATCCGCGACTTCGTTTGAGCATAATAGATGTCAGCTAACAGATATTTAGTAGGAGGTAGTGCCATGCATTGCAGCCGAATTTGGCCGGCACAATCGGTAAGGTATATCTTGCTCATGTGACACCAATATTTAATAGCCCAGTGCGGGGAGGAGGGGGGGGGGTGAAAAGTAGGACAACGCTTGGGCATAGTAATTATGCTGACGTTCATAGTCGTAGAGAGGCTCTGATTTCTCGTTCGTTCCTTATACAAAAAAGGTATATAAAGAGATACCTATGTTTCCTATGTTTGCGAGTAGCAGGTGGCCTATTTGAGGGTAGGAGGAAAAGTGAGCAACAATGCACACGGCACTACGATAATGCGGTCCCTTTCACTTTTCAAAAATTTTGGATTTGAATTGGTAGTTGACCTCAATGATCAAGAGCGCAGTAGCATCGCAACCATCGTACTTTTATTTTCCCAATAAAACTCCTTAAACACAATTCCCTCTCGCGTACTACTTCTTAATGTCATCTGCCACCTACGGTATTTCCGTACCGACATGACTTAGGGATCTTCAAGAAGAGGTCGTCATCACATCCGTGACACCTCTGGTGTAGCAGATGTCGGTGGTCGTTGGACAATGTTACCTATCAGGTCCTCCAAGTGCTCGTTTGTGCTATATGCTATAAAACAAAATCCAGGACAACTCGTAACACGATACAGCACCGTGGTCCGTTGATCCAATCAATTACACTCATGTTGAATTCTGTAGCGAACTACGCAACATTAGAACATATATTTATTCACAATAATCTTAAAAACGAAAATCCAAACGAATAATAACCTTATTGAAATAACAATAAGAGTAATTTTAAGTAAACGAAGAGATTCATTGAAAAAGGCAAGGCAAAACAAATATATAACGATTATAAATCAAATGCTAATGTTATCAAACTGATTTATACGTGCAAGTTGTTTCCCTTTGCGCAGAATTAACTCCAATTGTTGACCGTTGGTCATTATAGTCAAGTACACTAGGGTGCATATGTATTACAGTTATTGCGGACAATATCCTGGAGCTTATTTAATAAGGGGGCATATTGAGTGGGGCTTGATACCTGCAATCAGGTAGTAGTGCGATTATTATTGCTAATTTGCAATATCTACGTGGAGCCTTCAGCAAGTCTTATAACCCATTGAGCTCGCGTAAAAAAGGATGAAAATATATCTATGTTATAAAACCACTACACGATCCTTCTAGGGCGCTCTAGGTGGGATAAGGCTTGTTGGGATGCTACATTTGTAGACGCTGAAAATTATTACCATTTGCTTCTGACGCAGGCTTCAGACTGTGGAGCCTATAAAAAAAAACCAAGAATATTATTATCTCCAACCTACGCAGCTTTACCCACATAACATTAAATTTTTTTCATACAAATTTGCAACAATTTAACATCCTCAGGGATGACATTTTCAAAATACATTATTAACGAAAGCCTATATCAGGAAAGCTACGTATAATCCACAATTTGTTTGGTCCAAAAGTTTCGTTAGTGTGCAGATAGATTAGGTCTTGATTGAGTCTGTATAGTTTTATTCAAAACTAAAATATTTACCAGCAAAAACGTATTTTATTTTATATATATATATTTATTATTGTTTTAATTTTTTAGAAAGGTTCTCGAGTGGCGGCCCCACATCGGAAGACGGAGTGTGGGACGGCCTCCTACGCGATGGACTGACGACTTGGCCACGGTGGCTGGGAGCCGGTGGAAGCAAGTGGCTCGTGACCGTGACCTGTGGCGCCCTGTGGGGGTGGCCTATTTCCCGGCAGTGGACGTCGTCCGGCTGATGATGATGATGATGCTCATATGTTTTAATGGCCCTTTTTAAATAATGAAACCTAACATTTTTGAAATGATTATTCCTGTGATATCAAAAAGTGTGCAGCCCGTGTGAGGTGTTGAATGGACCACCAATTACCTGGTGTGAAGGGTGCCCTGATAATTGAATGCTCGCAGCGAGGCGACGGGTACCTCTGTATGTGTGAAGAGGTTATTGCTTCCTTGTTTAATAGCCTATCTATTAATAATAAATGTTAAATAACAATAGTATAATAATATAATAAAGACTATTGTCTTCAAATAAAGATATATATAAATATTTTTTAGTAAGAGCCTTTTTTAGTAAGAGGAAATGCCATGCTGCATGGGAATTGGGGCGGCACAGCCGGGGAGGTACCTCTCGCTCACATGATACTTACGTAAAGTGACAACTTCGGTGTCGCGTTCCGTGCGGTTTGTGAGTAGCCGGTGATCACTGGGGGTCGGAGGTGCAAAAGAGGGCAACGCATAGGCATTGTAATACTGCAGATGCTTATGAGTCGTAACATGGCTCCGGGTGCTCGTGTCCTGTATTATAAAAAGAGGGCAACGCATAGGCATTGTAATACTGCAGATGCTTATGAGTCGTAACATGGCTCCGGGTGCTCGTGTCCTGTATTATAAAAAGAGCTAAATCAATATATTTCTTTTACCATTAAACATATTTTTAAGCGAAAACTTCTTCTGAAACGTGTAATGGTCTCGCAAACATTTTCTCTATTCTGATGATATATGGCGCTCTGAGCAATTAAAGTTTGTAAAAAATTAAGAAAAAGTTTCTTGAATTTTGTGTGAAAACAAGAACTATTTATTATCTTCTTTTTAGAATGTTTATTTGCCTTAATTTAATTATAGTTAAGTTGGTGATTTATAGTTGTTTACTCAAAGATATTAATTTTTTGGCTGGTTTATTTGCTTATTCTATGCTGGTGGTAGTGTCCAGTGCAGTTTCGTTACTCGTCGTAGAGATCGCCCTCCTTTCCCGTAGAAGGGAGGGAATGGCAGCTAGATAATTATTTAAGATTAGCTAAAGTAACTATTTTTATCTTTGCCAAGGGGACCGGGACCTCCTTACCGCCCCACCCTCTGACGCGAGGCAGCTAAAGTATTTATTTGGCCTTGCATTATTGTGGAGGCTTTACAGCTACAGGATACTTTACCCTTGGTGCGCTAGTCTTACTCGCTTGTCTGACTTTCGTTTACAAAATAATAAGCTTTTTTGTAATTTTATATTGTGTCAAAACGATTCATTACTTTTTACGTGAAAGATACGCTACTACATTTATAAGTAAAGCTAACAATAATAAAGTAACGACATACCCACAGATATATATTCATTAATTTAACACAAAATAAGAATTTCTCGGATGTATACCTACACATTATACAGAGAAGTACCTCCTTGGACGTGTCGCCATTCTGATGCAATGCAACATGGCACTACCTCTTACTAAAAAATACATCATTCCATGTTGATGTCTTAAGTTTACGCGAATGTTACTCATTACATTAAAACTACTTTTACGGATTTTATCGCGGTATATTTCATTATTTAACTAGCTTAACGTTTCAAACGCTTCATAGCAACCATGGTCACGGGCGGACTGAGATGTCAGGTGTCCTGATGTCATATTGCATTAAAACTACCCGAATAATTATAATTATTGAGTTGTTCCGATTAACGCAAACAGTACTTATTATATCATGCTGTGTTGAGGTGTTATGTTTAGTTTCTGATTTGACTATGTTTACCACAGGGTACCAAGCCAAAAGTAACTGGGGAAGAACCCAGTCATCTTGTCTATTTATTTATAATTGTAATACATAATTAAAAAATAAGTGTGCAGAGACATCAGTAAATCCAAATATGCATAAACACAACAATATCGCCACAAGACTCGACTGCGCACGCGCCGATTAAAACAAATTGCCCGTTAACTTCACAGAAGTATAACCTTTAACAAGTTGCAAAAAACGCAATTATGCTAAACACACCTGTTAATGAACATTCGTATTCCATTTCTTTACAGCGAGTGCGTTATGTCCAGGGTTCAAATCACTGCGTGATTTTTCTTTTTTAGAGGAGGCAAGTCATTATCAGACTTCTTTCTATTTCGGACCTGAATCTATGCTGTGGATGCATAGATTGCTACGAGCTTGTTGAGCGATGAGACCAGGTTTGGAGTTGAAAGGAGGACTGACCCCGCACTCTCCCGCAAATGGCAGAGATACATCCCGATATGTGAATGTTTATAATAACAAAGTTTAGCTATCATCATCATAACCGGAGAGACCGCGGGTTCCCTCATCTCACTTTGACGTCGGGGAATGTCTGACCTCTCTTTCTGCCTCTTTTAATGTCAGACAATTATTTTGCTCGCATCCACCGGGCTAGCTGTTACATGGCGATCGTCATCTGTAAGGAGAGAGAGTGGCAGAGCTTGCCCGCAACTTAACAACCGGGCCCATGTGATCTGTTCGCTGGCATCTTCTGGACTTTCACAAGGGGGGCGTGAGCTATTTGAGCCTACACTAGCCTATGTACACCTACGAACAATTCAGCATAACTATACGTGTAAACACCTGTCAGTTTACGGTGCTAACTCGTGGGAGATTCCTCCCCGGTCATGTTAGCCCTATTCGTCTGCAACACAGGCTCACCTGATGCCTATACTAATTAGGCTGAAGAGTTTGTTTCTTTGAACTCGCTTATTTCGGGAACCACTGGAAAGGATTGTTGAAAAGTGTGCTGAATATGCCATTTAACGAGTCACGCCTGTGAAACTACGATACGAAACTAATAACTTAAGCATAATCAGGGATAATTAGTTAATGCAGCTTCGTATTGTGACTTTTCTCACAAAATCTAGAAATTAATTTCCAGTTGAATAAATAAATAAACTTTACACACTTTTTCCACAATTGTGGAAAAAGTGTGTAAAGTTTATGTATTTATTATTTATACAAGTGTTAACATGAACTTCTTAATCAAGAAGTGACAATACATTCAATCAACTAAATGAATTTTCACTGCGCAAGCACCGAGTGAGCAGGGACCTTAAGTCGCGTGGCGGCGCGTGCCTCCCCCCACTTCTACCTTCACCTCTGTTGCCGTCCTCTCATTAGACCAGACTGAGTTACAGTCGGCGGAGTGTATCGCCTACCGGGTCAACGGTTTCTACACTAGCGCTGACATGCGGTTTTGCGCATATATTCTACCGACTTCAAAACTTCTCTCACGTTCTCGGTTTTCAATTCTTTTTATGCCATTTGAGAAAGGTTTTGGACTTACTTTTATGCTATTCCTTCATTTTATATGTCCCTACATAAAAATATTAATATATATTAAATATCAAATTAAAAACTAAGAAGGTACACTGGTGTATAGGTACAGTTTTTACCTGATTCCACGATTTTCGTAGTTGTATCATGCTTCGTAGTTGTATCATCCTTCGTAGTTGTATCATCACATCAGGAACACTCGCTCCTGTTATATTTTTCTTCAGCGAGCCCTGTTTAATAGTTTGCTTGACGAAGCTAAGCGCGTGTCGGTAGATTTAAAATTAAAAGATATAACACAACTTTTTTACAGTATAGAGGGAGAAACGAGTAATCGGAGCCCTTCTCCGACTACCGACGCCCATGAACATCAGCATAATTACTATGCCAATGTGTTGTCCTCCTTTTCAACTCCCCCCCAATGGGCGACCGGCTACTCATAAACAGCACGAAACGCGACACCGTAGAAATCACTTTGCGACATTTTGTATAGGAGGATGCATATGAGGAGGTAGTGCCATTCATGTGTGCATTACACATGAATGGCACTACCTCCTCATATGCAGCATGGTACTACCTCCTCATATGCAGCATGGCACTACCTCCTCATATGCAGCATGGCACTACCTGTTCATATGCAGCATGGCACTACCTCCTCATATGCAGCATGGCACTACCTCTCCCTAAAATTCATGTCCTGTATGCATGTCCGAAGACGGTAAAGTCTTTGTGTAAGACGGACAGAAGGTCTGTCACATATATGAGTATATACACGAGGTCTGTGATTGCCGGTTGACAAACACGTACGTACGCACGCACGTACGTACGTCGTGCGCGGCGACCCGCTACACTAAGTAGTGGTAGTTCACTTCCGCTGCGGGCTCCACTATGTGATTTTTTACAGCCACTCGTTATTTTCTATGCCAAGGGATTCTTAATGATAGGTGCTGAGAATTGGCCGTCTTCGAGTTAATTAGGGTATATCAGCGATAATATTGTTCACTACTTATATTGTGCGTTCGTTATATTCTAATTTGTCAATTGGTTTTTATTTTTAAAGTTATAATACTTTTGGCGCATTAGGGAAGAGACATGTGAGTATATTTTTTCGATGCGCGCACACACCGTCACGAAACATTGAAACTCCGAAGTAATCTATAGTCATCATTTCAGTTTTTAAGTAAAGGTTGCGAAAGGAGGACTGACCCCGCACTGAGAGATGCATCCCGATGTGTGAATGTTTATAATAACAAAATTTATATTATATTTATAACTTCTAATGCGTGTACACAACCACATTCACACTATTTTTTTTCGTGTCTTTATGTTTAATTTGTTTATCAACTAGCAGCTCTATTTTATAAGTCAGTGGTCGGCGGGTTTTTCGTTTCGGTCTCGAATACAATACACGTCACTGTGAAAACGTTCTTCATCTGTGACAGTACAACGTCTGCAGGGACAGCTAGTTGTCAATAATGGCCACAGCTTACTTTGATTGCAAATCTTTACTTATTACAATTTTGATATTGATGATGAAAAAGTTAACTTTAAAAAGTTTCATACAGCCGTTGTTAATCACAAATAATGTAGGATTCGAATGGTAAAATAATTTTTCAAATCGGCCCGGCAGTTTGGGAACGTAATCAGTGCAAACACAAAAAAAAAAAAACAATAAAATCCTTCCTATTTTCAATATTTGTATGAATACTTCGTTTTTGGAATTACTCCATAAGACACCATTTCAGGCAAACGCCACAAAGAGTAAAATCAAATGAAACACGTATACATTTAGAACTGTACACTTAAAAGTGTGCCCTTACTTCAAACTTACATTTAAATTTCATTACAATACAACTACTTTTACGGATTTTATCCAGGTATATTTAATTATTTATGTAGCGCGAGGGCGGACTGAGATGACAGATGTCCTTATAATTTTAGTTGTTCCGATTAACGCAAACAGTACTTATTATATCTTGTCTTCTTGAGGTGTTATGTTTACTTTTTGATTTATGATCACCACTGGGTCCCAAGAACATAGAAGAACCCATCCATCTTCTCCATTGAAATTTGGATGCTTTTTAATTTAAATAGCCTCACGGATCATCCTTCGAATCGGTGTTCCCTAGTGAGGATTTGCGCTTTAACAAATCTAATGTGATGGCAGGGGCCAATTTCAGCATGTTCACAGACCGCAGATTTTGTAACACGTCGGTGTTTCATATCGGCTATATGTTCCTTAACGCGACTTTTTATAGATCTCTTAGTTTGCCCTAGATAGGAGAGTTAGATATAGAGGATAAACTTAAGAAATCAATATTAAAATTTCATATTATGTATACAGGTACGCTGTTATTAATTATACTAGCTGACCGGGTCATGTTGCATTAGTTGACCGGGCCATCTGTTGCTACTTAGTGTGACAAATAGAAATATCGCATTGCACGTATGCGATGTAAGCGTATTTATAACATAAAAGATACGAATACTTTAACGACATCACTGTGTTTACAATATGTATGTGAGGTTATAAATAATAAGTTGTTCAATTTTTTTATTGAATACCGAAGACCAGAAACGCCATTTTTAGAAAAGGTTCATGAGAGTCGACTTCGTTTCTTTTTTAATATGATACATAATTTTCCAAAAACAATAATCTCTCCCGTGGGATAGACTTTGTGTGGGTAAAACTTGGCGGTACGTATACACTACACGTAGTGTGTAAGTAATACTTCAGTATGCTATAAACACACCAGAGGTTGCAACAGATCATTATATTTATATATATTTATAGTAGGAGGTAGTGCCATGCTGCGTTGCAGCGGAATTGGGCCGGCACCGGTGTCGCTCACATGTTACCGGCGTAAAGTGATATCTTCCGTATCGGTTTAGTGAGGTCTGTGAGTAGCCGGTGGCCCATTGGCGGGAGGTGAAAATTAAGGCAACGCAACTCAATGCGACAAAGTAATTGTGTGGATAGTCATGGGCGTCGGTAGACGAAAAAAAGTTCCGATCTCTACACTATGTAAAAATGTAATGTGTGTACACGCCTTAGGAATCGCAATTTTATAGAGAATTGATCTGTCAGCGGTTCCGTACGCAATTTTCTTTCACCGTTTATTTACAATGACGCACGCGTCATGTACAGTTTACATGAAGACATAACAGCTAGTACAGTTAGGGAAATTTTACTTTTACACGCACGCCATTTTTGACACCAATTACATAAACGTGTAGTGAACAGAGGCGATAGTCGTGTGCATGTTTTCTCTATGCGTGCGTGTTGTACAGTCCGTATGAAGAGATTTCGGTACAGAGTAATAGAGTTGTAATGTTATTAGTGTCATTAGGGGTATTTTATTTAACGCTCTATATCAATTACTTATGGTACTTTCTCTGGCAAATATTTTCTAACGCAATTCTTTTATACGTTTATTAGAAACTATCTGTACGTGCTCAATGCCAGGAGTTTTATGTCTTCAGTAATTCAGTACGTGAGTCTTTATAGATACCACTATAGAGGCAGTAATATGTTATGGAATGCTCTGGTGTTTTATTTAGACACTAAACGGCTAAAAGTGAAATAATGACAGTTTGTAACTGTAATTGTTTTTATTTTTGGCCGTTTCGCATCTAAGTTTGACACATATTTTAATAAGTGGTAGTGCTATGCTGTTTTGCTGCGTGATTGGGCCGATACGATCGTGGAGGTACCTCTTGCTCATATTATACCACCGGAAAGTGACATTTTTGGCGTTTCGTGCGGTTTGTGAGTAATCGGAGGCCTATTGGGGAGGAGGTAAAACGCATTGGCATAATATTGTTCAATCGTCCACCCGTGACCATAAATCCGTAAAAGTTTCATTTTAAGGAATTATAAATTCCACAACTAAATATGGTTGCTGAAATTAATTTGATAATATTATCATTGAGACTTACTTACCAGTATGATCACCGAGTCCTCTCGTCCATCGCTCGGCATCTGGTGCTGTCCCGGCTGGTTTTGTCCTGCCTGTGGATACCGACCTGCTCAACACTATGAGCATTTTAAATACACGCCGATTTCCACTGTTATCTGAAACATAACTATGTCTATTACAATAACGCCACCAAGTACTTGCAATTACTAACCCACTAATACTTAAAATACATAAAACTATGAATATTGGATAACAGAACTAAGTATAGTCATAGTTACCTATCTTTTATTCACGTGTACTCTTAATTTCTCTTGTTACCGTGTTACGTATGCACTAATGGAATATTATAATTATTTGTCTACCTTCATCAGCTATGATTTCCTTCCATTTTTAAATTGTCACCATCCACCATGGTTCAAGCCTCGTCGTGGAACCTCACCCCATTGCTCTGTCCTGAAGTCGGTGTGGTTGTCCTGTGGTGCGGGACAACCCCTATAATAAACGTTCTTATGATACAAACGAGCAATTCGAACCATTTGATAACTACCATAAACTTCCACACAATTGTTACACATATATTTTGCCCTCATATGCTCTCACGTCCAATGGGCCATCGGAAATTCACACATCGCCGGTATCACACTAGCAAGAGCTACCCAATCGGCTGTGTCTTTCCAATATGGCTACAAAAACACTTCTTACATAGTCATGGGTGAATCTTCCTATGTTTGCCTCCTGAGAAATAAATAAATGATAATAATATCTGTGGACTTATCACAGCGCGTTAGCTCTGCGCTAAGCGCCGTAAGGACTTGTGTTACTGGTACTAGACAACGGAAATATATTTAATGTAATATCTTTATAAACGTCGGGATCGTGAAATACTTCATAAACCACAACAAAATCCTTGTAAGTAGTTTTTATTATAATCTTTATGAATTTAAGAAATTATATGTACGAGTATATAAGGTATTGATTGTGGCAATGCATATAATATATAACAAAATCCGTGACCGATGCGGGATTCCAACCCGTGACCTCCGGCGTAACACGCAGACTAGCCGCCGAGTTACCAACTGAGCCAGCCGGTCATCAAGTCAATGATGTGCAAACACAATTGAAATCACAAAGCGTTAAAAGACTGCGCTATAATTGAGTGAATCAGTAGCGAGGGCACTTATTTAAGTGCATACGTTTAATGCAATTTCCCGCGTAATTTGCATGTGCTCATATATCACCGCTGCGTGTGTCCACTGTCTCCAGTTTCAATGTGTCGCAGTACTAAAATATTAAATAGAAAAACAAAATCTGTGTACGTGAAGAAAAAAATCACATCTCTTCTTTAAAGAATTGCGTGAAAGATGGAAGAATTTAAAATTAAATTCGGTATAGCGTACACGCATATGGAAAAGATGTGTAGAAAGCTTATATTTTAAAAGCGAACGCATGAATTGTGAAGACACGTTTTATAATGAACTAGCGGTCCGCCCCGGCTTCGCACGGATATTTTGCAAAATATGTCCAAATAAAATTGACCCCGTCAACATTACACGTTACAATGATAACAAATTCAGTTTATGACAGAACAACGTTTGTCACGAAAGCTAGTTGTCAATACTTTCTGCAGGTATATAAGGTTTCACTTTGATATTCTTTTCACAATTTTGGCTTTGGTTATATTATTCAAGTTTTCATATTAAGCTTGAACGTTTTGGAAAATATTAATTAGTTAGTATGGGATTCTCACGTTAAAATAACGTTTCCAATCAATACAGTACTTTATGAGCCCATTCAATCCGAACAACCCAACAAACAATCAAATATTTCTTCTTTATAATATTGGTATAGAAGTATAGATGAGCATAGAAATGTCAACTGTCACACATAATTTCATATAATTTTAACAACACATAACATCGTTTTCGAGCATTCATCATCAGGTATTTCATATAATTTAAAATAACAATAGTATATTACTTTTTCTAACGTTTTGTAGAGTTTCAGATAATTCTGATAACCTATTAGGGTATAGCTAAATTACGCAGACGTTTCGTTACCTTGTTTCTAAGGGACCGGTTTATGTAACAAGTACGTATGCACATTATTCAGTACCTACGTACTTTGCGTAGCCACATAATTAATGTGATTATTTTGCTGTTGGTATGCGCGCATTGTAAAAAAATCACTGGCACATTTTTTCTAAATTAAGCCAGAGATGTGTACTATAAACCTATTATAGGGTAGGCATGAACTGCGTGCCACAAGTCGTAATCTATACATACAAATTGCTTCCATGCTTCCTTCACATTTTTATATATTTCCATACAAACACGCCGGTTGCAGAAATTCATGATATCACTTTGGGACAATACCCCATTAATCTGATCATCGTAAAACTTGGTCTTCCCCGTTACGGCTGGGTGCCCTGTTAAGCAAAATACGATTGTCGGAGACGTGTCGAACAGTGGACACCAGCAGTGGCGTGAGAACGCAGCGCGGTCTGTTTTTCACAGCGGCAGCATGTCACATAGTAATTGAGGACTGCAAATACTATCGTTAACGTGGTCACAGTATAGATATTCCCCAGGGATGGAAGAAACATCATTATAATTAGCAAGACTAGGACTTCTCTCGGTAAACATAATGTCAACGATGAAAATGTAATCTTTCGGTGATCAAAGGTGTTGCTTGCTAGAAACCTCAGTTTTTTTTCGGCAGAACCTTCTACAGGTAGGTTACTACGACGCTATTGAACTAGTCCCTACAGTTCACCGGACTGGCGAAGACTTTTGTGTCTTCTAGTTTTATTGCTTGCCTTTTTAAATATACGAACATACGAAATATATAGTTAATAAACGATGAGATAGGTATTTTGATTCGCGCTCGAAATAAGAAAAGTCGTGATCAAGATTTAATTTATTATTAGCGCTCTCTAAGGGTCGCGTGTATATTTTTCCTAAGATAATCTAAGCTCTAAACTTAAGTATATAAACTCGGGTCCTATTCGTAAGCGGTGTGTGACTTTGTTATTCCGTCATTTATTGGAAGCTTGTTCTAGTCACATTGTTACATTTTCCCGTCTAAATGATGTCGGTCATGGGAGAGCAAGCGCGGCAGTCACGGGACCATAAACCACGGACGGCAATCAAAATAAACACCAGCTCGGATGTTCCTTAACGCATTCACATTAACAAGCTATAATAAGAAGTTGCTAAATCTTATGAACGCTATATAAGGATACGTCCAAAAACTGTTTTGGTTCACCTCATCCCATCAGCGGGAAAATCGGGGGACTGTCCCTCTGTGATCTCCCTAAGAAATAATAAAGACTTCGCAAGTCTTTTCAACTGTTATGGCAATTGAAATAGTAACGCCATCAATGTTAGGTCCGACCAAAAGAAAAGAATTGTCCATCGAGACGAAGATAAAAATTGCCTGTGCTGGGTTTTTGTAGGATATTCATTAAAATTGGGGTTGATTTCACAGTTACCTATTATCCTACTATAGTCCCGGTTGGCATATCCGGAGCTTAGTTGGCTAATAAATTACAAACCTTGAATTCGCAGTTTCCGTTTTCCGTAGCTACTTGACATTTTAATAGTAACTTGTGAAACCAACCATTAGTGTCCCCCTTGACATCAAAAGTTGTTCTCAGCAGCTCGCTAAAGCTTTAGCAGAAATTAAAATAAAATGATAAAATGAATGACTTAAGATACTACTACTTCGTAATATAAAAAAAAAAAAGATTCCAACCAAAAGTGAGTTTATCAAAAATTAAAGTTTCATGGTGTAAAAGGATATTTTTTTTATTATGAAATGGCGAAAACACTGTCGCTCAATCCTTTGGCCGATTTGAAAATAACCAAGTATACGACAAATGATATAGAAATAGATAATTGTAAGCACCATGCCACTAGACCATAGAGACCATAGGGCACGGCAAACTCCATGCAATTACAGCAATGTCCCCTGACATTTGTGAATACTGGTTGTTCTTATCAAATCATAGGTTATTAACTATAACTTCCTTTATATAGGTGAATCTTATTACCACGGTTTAGGGGCTGGTATAGCGTGACCCCGTGATTCTTGCGATTGTTAATAAAGACATGGTACGGTTGGTAAGGCACACGGTTGGTCGCATGAAGGTTACGTGTTTTCAGGTACAGTTTGGTAAGCTGGTAACGACACATAATGACTCTATTTAGTTTTTGCGACATAGTTACTACTGGAGCAGTGTATGCCTTCAAAGCAATCGAGAGCAATGCTATCGCATGGTGGGTGTGCAACAGTCATTGACTACCGACACACATAAACATCCACACAATCAGAAATTACCTATACAGCTTCCAGAGTCTCAGAAAATGTTACATAAAGGACGACAGTGTGTTATAACTTTAGACTTGCATTATGGGTTTCCAATATTATATCTATCGATGGATTTGGCAAATTAGGATTGGATTTTGACTATCTTCAGTATCCACCTATAGACAATATTCAGAACGTATGTCACCGTACCTACCGTATAAGAGAGTAGGCAATTTTTAATGTATAGCATAGTGGTGCAAACGAGATATCGTCACCTACCGACATTCATGGACATTCTCATTATTGTCATGCCGATGATTTAACCTCCTTTCCTCCACCCGCCCCATGGGCCACCGGTTACTCACGAATCGCACGAAACGCAACATCGCTGTACCCTACGGCGGTGTCATCTCAGCGAGGGGTCCCCCGGTCGTGCCGGTTCAATTTGACCGCAATGCCGCATGGCACTGCAACTTGAAAATTTATTTTTACAATTTGGCTCAGATAGACTTTTCGTTCAAAATTATTCTAATTCAAGTTATAGGCTATAAAGAAAGCTTTCGTCGAATCGTTGCTAAGAGTCATTCACCACGTCGTCTGTCACTGTCGTTCATTAGGAAAGCTGTACTTTCATGTACCAATACATGAAAGTACAGCTTTCCTAATGAACGACAGATCATTCCATTGATCATTCAACACGGCTGGTCCCGTCCCTGGACGGCCGTATATTACCTGACACAGATGTAATATCTCAGCCTGGACCGAATGTCCATATCGACTTGTACCAACTGTACACGAGACAGCTGCGGAGGAAATCGCAAGATTTATAGGGGTGGGCCCAGTAGAGGAGAAGAGGGAAGAAGGGCAACGTGTATATACAACAATTGTGATAATAAATGGGTGTTGCTAGGCTCCGACTGGTCGTTTCCCCCTGCATACTACATATTTCTTTTATTTTTAAACGTATATCTACAGAACCAGAGGGTATCTTTGTCCTCTCTACCACCATCTCCATAGTGTGCCACCGGAAACTTGTAGTCCGCTCGAAGCGAGATAGCATAGATATCACTTGAAAGCACTATGTGCCGTCCTGATTTGGCAAAAGTAATATATTTATATTTGTTTCTTGTATAAAGCCTAAACTTCGACCTTACCTTAACCTTACCTAAACCTTAACAAGAAAGAAGAACACTAAAAGAAGATAAAGAACGCTAAAACAAAATAACGAACGATAAAATAAAGTAAAAATTCTAAAAGAAAATAACGAATGTTAAAATAATATATTGATTAAACACGATGCAATCACTCTGGAGTTAAAACATTGAAGTTATTACATATTTGGGAGATTTAAGTTTTTTTTGAATTTCAACACAGCCTGCGTCTTTAAAATTGAACTGACTTTGACAACTAATTTAATTTCTAACACTGAATTCCATTGAACAGCTTAAGCTGAAAAGTGTACTATAGAGCCACTCTTGCTTGTGGTGTGAAAAAAAAGATTTAAATTATGTATCGATAAAGATATCATAAAAAAACATCCCTCGTAAAAACTTGTTTAAAAATCGTATTCTGAAACGCTCGATACCACACATCTTCTTTGAACTTTAACCGCTTGGAGATGAGTATAGTAAGCATATAATAGTCCTCCGCGTATTGAAAAAAAAAAAACAATAAATCTAAGTCAAGCGAAACTTCTTGACTTCTGTGCGGCTGCGAGAAAATCATCGCAAACAAAAACAGAACGGAAACACCCATCGTAACGCCAAGCCCCCGCCATACAAGACTATAATTATTAACCTCGCCGGATAGTCGGCAAAAACTCGAACACACTGTACATCATGTACGGACCGCAACGAAACGCCAATCGTGAAATAGTCTCACACGATTTTGACTATTATCACTTGTGTCTAAGATATAATTTTCTTTGGCACATTAACACTGAGGTGAATGAAAGTATAACTTGTGTATGCGACCGACTAATAACTGGCACGAGCCAAACATTAATATGATGTGAAAAGAAATTGATTGCAGTTCTATGCGCTCGCTGTATCATTAATGCCACTACCGGGTTAGGATTAATTTAATTTTATGTTATTTTATTAGTTTTTTATTGCCTACGTCTTATTTATAGAGGTTATTTCTTTAATAGCACGTCGAGCAAATTTTTGCCACATTATAACAAACTACCAGCGCCCCGTGGTTTCTCCCGCGTAACATGGTAAATTATTAAGTTCACTTCTCTATTTCACCCCCCTACACCCCCCTTAGGGGTTGAAATTATAGAAGTTCTTTCGGAGAGTTCTCTGAGATCATGGTACAAACCTATTTTATTATATATAGCCTCGTTTGTTAGTTTCTTATGCCCCTGATATTTTATTTTTATGATATTTTGATTTCAAATAAATTCTTAACACGTGACAAGGCTACCGTGGTGTAACAATTCCACAGATTAGTATTACTAATATTTAATAACACATTTGCGACCATTATGTAATGTCCTGAGCGATCGTACGGGGAACTATAATGCGGCCATCAAATTTATATTATTTAAATGGCCAGCTTGTCCGAAAAGGAAGGATGGGCTCTGAAGAGTTTCGAGTAGGTTTAACTTGTAATATTTTTTTTTTAGTTTTCACTTTAAAACAAAACTTACATTGAGCTTATTTCTTTCGCAACGTAACTC